>VZTE01001673.1:199207-234312 GCA_013397775.1 Eulacestoma nigropectus
AGATTTGGGGGGGTGGGGGGGATATATATTAGAAAAACACTGTGTTTGTGACTGTGTAGTAGAGAATAGTTCACTAAGGAATACAGAGGTTGAAAACATACATTAAAAATTTCGCCAAAAGTAATTAAAGGTTAGGAAGTTTATTAAAGAATCCAGCAATAACTGTAGCATCTGTGGATATGAAAGTTTAAGGAGAACATGCGTGTCAGCCTGTCTTTCAGTTTAAAAGCTGCAGACATTATAGGATACTTTATATTTAGATTTCAAGCCTTTCTTTGCATCTGCCACTTTTTGGCAGTGTGACAGTACCACTGACACAATCAGTTTTGAAGATCAGCTTTCCTTCCACAGCCCCGTGGCTGGGCAGTGCTGTAGCTGTAGCTGTGGTGGCATCAGTGCTTCTGTTCTGCTGCTCCTGGTGGTGGTGGCTCAAAGGTTATCTAAATCCAACCCCTTTTTGTTCCATCTTCCTGTATTCTGTGTTTGTCCCAACAAGTACTGGTTAAGATGTGCCTTATTGGAAATTGTTCTTGGGGAAAGTTTCTTTCATATTTTTTGACTTCTCAGCAAACTGTCCCTGGCTGTTTACACCTCTCCAATGCTTGCACATCTTCCCTGTACTGAGCTTGCAGATTGGGTAATGCTTAGATCTGTTTGGGTCTCAGCGAGCTCTTTAGGATCTTGCTCTTGGTATTTGGTCTCATTTTTCAAGCAGTAATTGGAATTTTCTGCAAGTGTGAGTGTCTCGTGTTAAACAGAGTGATGACAGAGAATAATAAAATGAAAAGCCCTTTTCCCCCAGGGCAGGAAATCTTTGTTCAAAGCAGCACTGTGAACTCTTAACTACAGGCTCTCCTTCTCCATCCCTTTGATTTTGGTATGCCTTCATTTTAGAGCAAGACAGTATAATTTCAGCAACTTTTCCCCCTAATATAATGATTTAACAACTTGGTTGCTTTCTTTTCAATGGGAAGACCCCTGAAAGATGCTATTGATTTTTATCAAGGCTTTCAGGGATTTTTATACCTTTACCTCTGCAGCCTCATGCTAAATCAATCAGCAAGAGATATGTCATTCAAATAATTCTTTTCAGCCTTGTATCTAAATGCAGTCTTTAGGCTTCATCCTACAGATTTCATTTTACTTCTGCTTCCCAGGAGGGGACTGGAGGTGAGAGGAGAGGGTAAGGGGAGGCTGATTTTTCAGCCAGTCTGGATCTGCAGTACGTGCCTTGCCTCCTGTCACTAGTTACATGGCTTAAGCACCTCATCCAGTGCCTTCCTGGACTAACTGATACAGCTCCTTTTAAATGGCAGTGATGACAAGATCTTATGGCATCAAGTAAAGGCTTCAGGTTTTTTATCTCCAGATAACAGAGAGGAGCCCCAGGACTGAGATTGCCGAAGGATCTTAAAATGCATTCACTTCTGTAGTGAATTTCACTGATATTTGTTTGTTTAAAATGAGTTTTTCCTGTTTGAAAATCCAGACTGCTCTTGAAGTTCATTACTTTGTAGCTGAGCAAGGGCACCTCTTCCTTGTTCTTTCTCTATGTGGAAGAAAGGAACTAGTTTTGTTTACTGATGGTGACATTTCAGTGTTTCTTGAGATCTGGCTCATGATGGAGCAGTTCAAGTAGGACATAGACTTGGAGGCAGAGATTCAGATCTGTAGTGTTGCTCAGCTTAAGTGCTGGAATGGTTGAGCAGGTCATAGCTGCCAGTCCATGGAAAGGGAATCATCTCCATTTATCCAGAGCCTGTAAAACTTGCAGAGGTTCTTACCTGCTCTGGTCCTTGAAGTCTGTAGGTTGCCCCTCCAGAGCTGTGCAAGCAAAGGCTGGGACCTCTGTTTTTATTTGAAGAGGAAATACTAATTCATTCTATCAGTCCCTATTAACTGGTTGGATTTTGCCCTAAGAGAAGCATGGAATTTTCTCGCATATTAAGATGATGGGATAGGATGTCTCTGTGAAGTGACCAAGCTAATTGCAGGAATGAGGGGATTTGATTGCTTTGCAATCATTATTACCATTTTTATTCAAAAATGAAAAGTAAAGAGACATTGAGTACAGACAAAGATTTGTCTGAGGTAAATCTGTTAAAAAAAGAACCAAGAAGAACAAATAATAAAAAACCTGCAAAATTAAAACCCCTAAACTAGTTCTTGCCGTGTCAGGCCTGAGATTTAAAGTCACGTTTTTGTAAAAATGTTTAAAAAACAAGTGAAATTTAAAAAAAAAAAAAAAATTGCTATTTTTACCTCTTTCCCAACTTATGAATGAAAGATGAAAATCACAATACTCAAAAATTGCTGATGTCTTTTAAACTGTGTAAAAGTATATATGTTATACACCAGTTTATATCAGAGTAGCTGATCCATTAATTAAAAAATTATGTAAAATCAAGGAAATGCCAGTGTTTTTAATAACAGATTTTTAAACAAAAGACTGTGGGAGAAAAACAAATATATTTGATTTTTTTTAAAGTTTTTATACAAGCTTTAATTAGATTTTGGCAGAACACATTACTTTAATGGTTTTGCATAAATGAAGACTCCTCATTGCTTTGTACAGTAAAAAGAAGAAAGAAGTAATCTTGGATTATATATCAGGAGCAGACAGTGTATTAGAAAACTATTAAAGTTACTGCAGTCATTGATAGAATGATTTTGCGTGAGAAAATAATCTAGGAAGTGTCAGGTAATTTCAAACAAGGATAGGTGATAACATCTCTGGCCTGAAGTGTGGGTTGGAATGTGTGTGACAGCCCACATGTTGCTGAGCTCCCTGACCCCAGCTCTCCTTTCAGTCTTGGGAGCCAGTGGCCCTTTTGTCCCTGATTTCAGCAGGGGAAAGGTCAAGTCCACAGAGACCTGGCTGCAACCCAAGCACCCCCTGCTCTTGCTGCCATGCATTTGGCTGATCTGGGGTGGTTCCAGCCCTCTTGCCCCAGTGTGGGCCTTCAGCTGTTGGACCCAAGCCCATGGTTTTCTGGAGGCAGGACACTGACTTCAATTCCTAAAGATGCCAAACGTTATCAGTCATCATTCTTTCTGTGCTGCCCCTGCATCAAATATTCCAGCTCCAGGATGGGTCTATCTGATGTTTACCTTTGCCTGCATGTTGTCCCACCATCTCAGTGGAAATGTGTATTATTTATTAACACAGGTGTGGGCTCTTGGTTTCTGAAAACCAAATTATTTATCAGCCTTAAAAGGCCAACTCAAATTCATTCAAAATTTTATTTGATTAAAGCCACCATGCTTACTGTTGGAAAAATGAAATACAAATAGCCGTAAGTTCCTCTGTTTCAGATGGGTAAATGCCACACACAGAATTACAGGATTTCTTTTTTTAACTAGGTTTAAGTGAAACAGAGTCTTTCTTTAGTGTCATGTTTTTATTTAAAAGCATTTATTTAAAGTTCTAAAAAACAAAGAATTCAATAAAGCAAGACAGGTGTAACTGCAAATGATTAATGATATAATTCTCAGTACTTTATAAAGTGTCTAACGCTGAAGAGATTTATACAGTGCAGAATGGCAATTGTGCTTTGATGGAAGGAATAGGTAATCAATATCTGCAAGCTTGGAAAAAGTGTTCTATTTCCTCCTCTAATGATACAGGGTTTTTTTGCAAAGCAAGGTTGTCTGGAGCATGAGACACTTGGAAGAAGAATTAATTTGAAATCTGTAGTGGAAGATCAGTTTCAATTAAAACTGCACTTGAAAGTCCATGGAAAAAAACAGGCAGTTGGGCCTGCACCTTTCTGATGGCTACCTGGGAATTCGTGAATCCCACTGCACTATTCTTGATTACATTTTTAGTTTGTTGAGCTTTTTTTTTTTTTTTTTTTCTTTTCCCTGAGTAGGGGATGTAATTTATTTAGTTTGGTTTCAAACTCAAAAGTTTTCCTCTCTCCTCCCTGGCCCACCTTCCCCTTTCCGTGCTCATTGTTAAAGCTGAGGTGGCCCCAAATCTGCACTGCTGGGAATGGAGATGTTGGGGTCATGGCCTCTGTGTCTGTCTAGAGCTGCTGCCATAATGACAGCAGGTCATATTGCACTTAGTCATTTACATATCAAAAACTTGTGAAAGGAATGAATGGCAAGCCTAGCCATTTATAAAATCCTGGGCTGATTTTAACTAGCAGGTCTCGAACCTCTAAATCGGAGCTTAGCCTTATGACTGGAATTCGTGATGGCAGGACTTGGAGTCACAGCACCAGCACTAAGTTGAGGTTTTGAACTGCTGAGTTTCATTGCATTAGATTTTTTTTCTTTAATAATTCAGCACAAGTGTGGAAACATTTTATGCATGGAAACTTACACTGTCACATGAAGAAAGCAGATACTGCTAGGCTTTATTTTGTTAGATTATAGATTTACAAGCAAGTGAAGCTACTGTGTTTATAGAAAGAGATTTATTGCTATTAAATTAATTCAAGCAAGTTAAATTAATTTAAGAAAAAAAAAAGCAGACTTGTTTTTTAAAATTAAACAAAGCCTTCAAAGGTCTGTGAAAAACTACATTTCGGCAAGAGTCAGTTCAGGTACCTAAGTCACTTAAGGTTTTAATTCAACATGGTGGTTTGTTTGTTTACCCTTATGGCTTATTTTATTAATTTTGACAAGGCAGTTTTCACTGTAAATATGTTGAGAGCTGGCTATACTTAAAATAAATAAATAAATAATCGTGACAAGATGCATGGAAGAAACTCTACAGTCCCTGTTAAAATAAATCTGTCTACTTAAAAAAAGGAAAAATTCCTCATTGACACCAGAATACTTAAAAAAGAAAAACTGGAGTGCACAGCTCCTTTTGAATGCACAGCTGAAACCACTGTGATAGCCTCTGTGGGCAGAGTGGTTTTGAAAAGCTCACCACTTGTTTATAGCAAAGCCAAAAAACAGGAGCTTGCAGGTTTGATTATGTGTAGTAGAAATTCCCAAATTTCATGGGGTAGATGTAAGGTTATATGTAATGTAAATCTGAATTTCCAATTAACTCACTACAAAACAATTACTAATAGCATCCTGATTGGGGAAAAATAGCTGTGTTTGAGTGGAAGATATTTGGTTTCCCCATGTAGAGGTTTTAATAATTCTGTTCTCCTTGGTTCTGGTATATTGGGAAATAACTGAAAGCAGCTCTTGCTGACAATGTAAGTTGAACTCTGAGATAAACAAAACTGATTTTTAACCTGGGCAGATGATGTAAATGATTTTTAAAGGATACTGCAATTTTGCCTAATTGTACTTGAAAGTAAAATTTTTTTATTGTCATTTCAGTACCAGACAGCATTTGTGTGTGATGAATATAGCAAAGTCTTGCTATTGATTAAGTGTCCTGCATCAGCTCATGAGAAGAGAGCACAAATGCACTTTGCAACTAGACAGATTAAAACCCAGGGGCCAAAGAAACTGGCCTTCCCAGCTGCTGGGTTTGCATGGCACTAATTGAAGATACGTATGCTTCTCAGATGCAAGGGTGATAAATACACACTGGTGCATCATTTCCTGCTGGCTGCCTACCGAATAGACCTGCTGACTGTGTAGTTCAGAGGTGTGACATCAGGGCTCTCAGGAGAGTAGAGTTCAACTCTGGGTTGTAACTTGGTTTTGGTAGTTGAGCTTGGGCAAATTACTTTCCTTCTCAGCCATCAACTTCCCTGTCTTTACATGAGAATAATGTAGCTGATTTCTGCTGTAAAGCACTTCAAGAACTGTGAGCAACAAGTGCTTTACAAGAAATCTATGCTGTTATTTCAGGATCTTAAACCACTGTTTGCACTCATAGGAAGATAAGCTCCCAGTCTCTGTTAGTACAACTTAAGGGTTGGAGAAGGAGGTCATAAAAAAAATTTGAAATTCATTTTAGATCTTCCTAAGTGTGGTGCTGAGAGTCCCCGGTGTTCTAGTGCATCTAGGGCTGGTATGTGGTGTGGATGACAAGGTCTTTGTCTAAGACCTTTTATTTTTTCATACTATTTTAATAGTTCATCAAAACTAGAAAACTCATGTAAGAATAGCAACAAAATAAATTTACAGTGTATTCCTGCCAGGTCATTGTCCTGTTTATTTCTTCCAGAGTAATTTTTTTTCCATTGTTGTTTTCTTCAAATTTACTAACATACATTTAGTTTAATTCTTCCTTTTAATCTTTTCTGGCTTCAAAACCTCCAAAAGAAATGAGATCATTAATAAAGATCATGTTATCTAAGCGTAGTATTGCAAGAACACAAGTTAATGTGTGGCTGTTACATTATTTGTCCATAGTGAAAAGATAAACTATACAGTAATACATTAAGGCTGGAGCTTTAGGGAAGTTTCTGTAGCAAACATGGTAATTGATAACATATGCACAAGAGGAGCTTGGGAACTGCAGAGAATTTTATAGAATAGTAGTTTTTTTAAAAGGCCATCGTTCATTACTGCTAGAGGCAAAATTGGAACACGGCACAAAGCCAAAGGATTTCAGTCTCCTCCTAAGTCTACAAGTCTTAACCTCTTTCAAACGCGGGAATTGTAACTGTGGTAGAGTTACCTGGGGAGCTTAAGTGCTTCATCCTCACACTTAAGAGTTATCCAGCACTGTTGAGCCGCTGGGATGTTGACATTGGTGTTTTTTAACAGGTACCTATGGTCCTGAGCACTGGGTGACTTCCAGCGAGAAGTGTGGGGGGTCTCACCAGTCTCCCATAGACATCATAGACCACCTGGCCCACACTGGAGATGAGTATCAAGAGCTGCAGCTGGATGGTTTTGACAATGAATCTTCAAACAAGACTTGGATGAAAAACACAGGAAAAACAGGTATGTTCTCTTCTGCTTGTCTCCATAGCCTGCCTGCAGTCAATTAAAAATTCAAGCCATGTTCCACCCTCCTCCTTTTTCATTGTTCTGTTGTTTGGGTTATGTGGCTTTTTTTTTTTTAAATGTAATTTTTCAGTAGGAGCCACCTACCTCTGCCTCTGCATTCTGTGCAGAGCTAGTTCTGCAGTTTGATTTTAAGGGTTTTTTTTTTTTAAGGGCTTCTCTTTTTTTTGGTGGTTTTTTTTTTTGTTCTCAGTCTAAACTAATTCTCTTGGTAGTCAGTTGTTCCTCAGAATAAAAGGCAGTGTAAGAGTTTCAAGGTGTAACCTTGAATTATCAGCTTTGGGAGGCTGTAACACCTAATCCAAAAGAATGCTGAGATGCAGGGCTCAGGAGGAAGAAAAGGGGAAGTCTTAGAAATTGGAAGATTTTAGAGAAGAAAGAGCAATAACTGCTTAGAGTAGTGGGGGCTTATTAGCGTGTTTCTGATATGATTATAGCACAGTGTTCTTCCCTGAACTGAATCCTTTTCTGCTCTGTCTGTTCTGGCTTTTAGAGAAAAAAGAGCATGCATGAGTACTGCTTATTTTTACCAAAACAGTTCAACAAAAGGTCAAGGTTGATTTATATGCAAAGCTGCATGCATTTGATTACTCCTTAATTCTAAAAACGTAAAAAGCAGAAATTATAAGGCCACTGTCTTCATATGACAAGGTCAAGTATTTTTAGGGAATTGGATTAAACCACTAATTAATTCAATTTTACTTATTGGAAGTATATTTTTGTCTTTATTAACATCTGACATGCATCTCTATAGTGCTGTCTGTACCATGTCCCCTGTCAGAGGTCTGCTAGCAGGACCCAGGGCATGTACCTGCTCTGGAGTTGGTGGCACAGCTGTGCACACAGTGTGACCTCAGACATACCCATCAACTCCAGGGCACTTCGGATCTGGCCCATGGCCTGGAGTCCAGCAAGTGCCTCAGATCCAGCTCCAGCAGTTCAGGATCTTAGCAGGAGTTATTGCTCCTCAGATTAAATGGAGTGGCAGACTGTGAGCCTGTTTTCTTTCACTGCAAAGCAAATCCAGTTAACATAAACCACCACCAAGCATAGCTGGGGGTTTTGCTGCATTACTAGGGTTTTTTTCCCAGCTTCACTGAGAAGTGCTCCTCTTTGCTTTGAAATCTTGACTTTCTTGTCCTTGGTAGCAGCATGAGGTTCAGGCAAGGTTGAATGCTATGGAAATTTGGTGCTTAATTAATCTACTCGTGTTATGCACCCTGCCCTTTATGGTCAGAGAGGCTGTTTGTGGTAATCAGAAATAAATGTAATTAGAAAGACCATGAAAAAGTTATGGTGCTAATCTTCTAAGAAGGATGTTAATGCTGTCCCGTACATGTAAGAGTAACATTGCTGCACATATAATAGGCAACCATATTAGAATCATAGAATCATTGAGGTTGGAAAAGACCTTCAAGAACATTGATTCTAGCCATTAACCCAGCACTGCCAAGGCCACCACTAAACCATGTCCCCACGTGCCGCATCTACACACCTCCTAAATACCTACAGGGATGGTGACTCCACCACTTCCCTGGGCAGCCTCTTTCACTGCTTGGCAACTCTTTTGAAATTCTTTCTAATATTCAATCTAAACCTCCCCTGGCAGCACTGGAGTCCATTTCTTCTTGTCTGTCACTTGTTACGTAGGAGAAGAGACTGACCCCCACCTGGCTACAGCCTCCTTTCAGGGAGTTGTAGAGAGCAAGCAGGTCCCCCCTGAGCCTCCTTTTGTACAGGCTGAGCCCCCCCCCCAGCTCCCTCAGTGGTTCCTCATCAAACTTGTGCTCCAGACCTTTCCCCAGCTCCCATTCCCTTCTCTGGACAGGCTCCAGGCCCTCAGTGTCCTTGTATTGAAGGGCCCAAAACTGACCCCAGTGCTGAGTAAAAGGGGACAGTCACTGCCCAGGTCCTGCTGGCCACACTACTGCCAGAACCTTGTTCTGTTGAACTGAAAAGTGCCAGCAGATTTTCCGGTCTTGGCGCAGTTGGCAATGAAAGCTGAACCTTCAGTCTTCTCTGCTGGGTGATTTTAGCACTGCTGCTATATTTGATTTCCTCAGCCATTGGGGTATGGATTTTGGCTGACAAGTTGCTGCTTCTCAGAGCAACAGTAACTGTCACTTTTCTTGGCAACCTGCGGCCTTTTACTGGTAACATGAAGACTCTTTTTGCCTTGCTGTCAGCCCTGATTTCTTCTGCTGAGCTTCTAACTCCTCCTTTGTTTTATCAAGTCCCATTCCTTTTCTTGGTTTTCTGACCTTTTGAAGAAACCTGCCTGGCATTAATTTTTAAGGTGGTAAATGGTAGAGCAGCAAACCAAGTAGAATGTTTAGGCTTGTGGGTAGAAGATAGAGGTCGGCTGTGCCATAAATCGTGATGCGTTTTGGCAGCAGAGTCTTGGAGCAGATGGCCACACAAGACCTTCATATTGCAGACTGACAGAGACAGTAAACTAAATAACTGTTTAAGAAATGGTGATGGATGTAGAGGGCATTTCTCAGCAATTAATGACTGGTTTAAAGAGACAGGGGTCCCTGGGAAAGCCAAAGGCCCTTAACCTTAATGCTCATTAAGTGGCAGGAAATGTGTTGCTTGGGTTATTGTTATTGCTGTAGGACCTAGTAATTTTTTTTTACAATAGAACAATGAGTTATTTTTAGTCTCTGAAAGGTAATTCTGTTTAGATTTGTTCTGCTCTTTCTTGTGTCCCCCCCTCTATCAGGTAAAGGGCAGACAACGTACAGAAAACAGCGTTTCATTTAGAAAATGTAAATGGACATTTCTAAGTCTCTGTCTTGAGTAGAAATGCTTTTGTGCACAATTACATTGGCAAAGGCACTAATGTGGGTTTAATTGCATCACTAGAGTAGCTGGCCATAGTATTAAGTGCTAGAGATCACTTGGAGGATATACACACATTTCATAGTTGTATTTGCATTAATTGTGTTCATACCAAGAACTTCTAAAATCTCCTTCTACTTAGAGAAACTTACTAAAATTTCTACCAGAAATGCGGTTTTGTTAAGTATCTTTCCTATGTCATGTGCATCACTCTGAGTGGTCCTGACCATCAGAGCCACGCTGCTAGGGCAGGGGAAGAGCTGCTTTGAGTCCAGGTTTATTCCTGCTCTCACAGGGGTGATGGGCATATTTTAAATTAGTGGCTTTGGGGGTTGATTCCTTGCACTCTACAGAAATCTTGGGATAAAAGCAGTGGCTCCCAAAGCCCGGTAAGGTGATGTTTGGTTATTTCAGTCCTGAATACCAAGGGTCACAGAAAAAGGAGGGAAGCTCCTGGCAGTAAGGGGATGCTGCTAAGCTGGGAAGGTGATGGGAACATGTGTCATACAGCTCAGCAGTATAAGAAATACTGTAAAAGGAACAATTAGATGAACATTTCAGATTGTACATCCTCCTAATTATCCTTTTAATTATTCATCTAAAACAAGTGAAATGACCCCTGACAGAGCCATAAATTACTTGGGAACTATCAAATATTTATTAGATGCAACTGAATCGCCACAGAGATTTTTGACAGATGCATGCGAATCTGCTTTGCTGTATTCCTCATCTCCTACAGTTTCATCTATGGAATTTGTAATTAATTGAATGAGATTTTTCACCGTTTAAAATACTGCTGAGCTCATTGAGAATTTTTTAAGGGAGGTGGAGAGCAGTGGTGCTTTCAGTCACTTATGTTTCACAGATATGGTGTAAGCAGACAGTGAGTACCAGGGGTACCCTGGCTGTCACAGGCAGTATTCTATAGCCAGTTCGGCGTCACCCATCCTCCTATACTAAGCACTTGGATGCAAAGGGAGTGCTGAAAGAAGCAGAAATCATGGAAGAAAAAGAAAGAAGCCCCATAATTTTGCTGGCGCAGTTTAGAGACATCTGAACATCTCATGCAGTTTAACATTTAGATGGTTTTGACACAAACCGTTTAAAGTTGAGCTGTGTGGAAAAATTGCACCTGAGATGATGCTGCTGTAGCTCACTGTCTGTCCTCAGGGGAGGGCACAAAGCCTGGTCTGAAGCAGAGCCTGCACTGAGTCACCAACAGAGAAATAACTTTTATTTCACAAGTTCCTTTTTTCTTGTTATTTTCAGCAGTGAATAAAATCCTCCTTCTTACATAATAAAATTGGATTTATATTAATGTTCCCGTTGTGATGACACAGTTGGCTTAAGAACACAGAGAAATCCTTGTGGGCTTTGCTATTTCCATTAAAAAATAAAAAAAAATCCAAAACCAACCCCACAACTTTAATTGCAGGATTCTAGGCACAACAAGCACTGGTCTGCAATGGCTTTTACAGAAACAAAATTCAAATTTTAGTTCTGTTTTTAAGCAATGGTTTTGTGAGGGGTGAGAAGAAAGAATTTTGTAGGAAGTAATTTTTAGGAATGGTGTGTATTAAAAACAGGAGATGCGGGAAAGGAAGGTGATCTTGTAGTGAGAGTAGCAGAAATGAATTTTTTGAAAGCTGGAATCAGTTCTTGGTTGGACCACAGGCCTCCCTGTAACATGTACCAGCTTCCACCATACAATTCTGCCCTCTTTTTGGACCTATGGCTTTTATTGTTATGTAAAATACAAAGGCTTTTGGAAGTGAAAAGAGACTACAAAGAAGATCTTTCTGACCCTCACTGAATCACGTAATAATAATATCAGAGTTGCTGTAATAAAACCCAGTTCTTATGGAAGATGTCTCATAAGTGGGTCTCAAAAATGTTACTGTGACTCTCCCCGTTTTACAGAGAGGAGGAGCAGGGAGACTAAGGAAAGCACCCAGCATGTCCAGCAGTAGAGGTGGGACAGGGCACAGGCGTCCCCACCAACAAAAAAGACGGAATCCAAGAAACAGGAGACCCATTCTTTTCTTAACTTGTGATTTATACACCTTGAGGGGTTTATAAGGGCAGGGACCACGGTCAGCCGTTACTCTCTGGAACCACATTAAACAGGTTTTGATGTAGTTTCCATTTAAATTTTAATCAAAGTCCAATAAGGAGGGCAAAATGTCCTTGAGAAATTTGGACTTAGGGATTTTCTGTACTCTGTGTAACTTGATAATCACTTCCAGAATTAGCCATCATTACTTACAGACCTTTTTTTTAACCAATCCCTATAAAGAGGAAAATGATGACCCGACATTTTACTAGCATTAGACGTATTTTGATATAATGAGCAAAAACTGTAACTGTTTGAGAAAAACTGTGCTAAGAGTTTCTTTCTCATTGTTCTGTGTGTGCAGTTGCTATCCTGTTGAAGGACGATTATTTTGTCAGTGGTGCCGGGTTACCAGGCCGATTCAAGGCAGAGAAAGTGGAGTTTCACTGGGGTCAAAGCAATGGATCGGCTGGCTCTGAACACAGCATCAATGGCAAGAGGTTCCCCGTTGAGGTGAGTGGAAAGACATGTGCTTGTGTTCTCAGAGAAAACAAAATCAGAATGTATTGCTGTAGTCTGAGGCAACTGTGAAATAGGGCAATGTTTCTTTCAGTGAACATATCACTTTGCAGGCCCTTTTGGCCCTCGCAGCACTTTATCCATCATCTCTCATGTGCTTCTGCAATGTCAGCTCCGAGCGCTGCTTTGCTGGCCTTGCCAGCTCTCATGTCCCATGGGTTAAATTGCAAACAGCCACTTTTCTCGTTTCTCCCATAAGCTTTCCATGTGTGGGAGGATCTTCTTATAAATACCCGGCGAGTAACCTCGTTGTCCTCCAAACCTTTCCTTTCCCATTTCCCTATTCCCTTTCCCGATTCCCACAAACAAAGAGCAGCGGTTTGGGAGCCATCGCGCTGAGACTGCTGTCTGTCATCAGAATTGCCTCCTTGCACACGCAAGGCCTGACCTCTACCTGGATTCAGCTGCTATCCCTTGCCTGGCACTAACAGGACCTCTCCATAGATCGGTGCAAACAGCTCTGCATTTGCTCTGCCTGTGCTGCAGCCAGCTGGGCCCGTGCCAGCCCCAGCCAACAGTGGCCCAGCTATCCCGGGAGCGAGGTGCAGCCTCGCACACAGCGCCCTGGGACCGCATCCGTGTTCGGAGTCAGAGCCAGGCACCTGTGTGCAGCTGAGTGCAGGGATGCCTTTAGATGGCCCTGAGAGTGCCGGCACTGTCAGGGAGCCAAGTGCCATTGGCTCTTGGCTTGTGACCAATAGCCCCAGGTTCCTCTGTCGTCACTGCAGTGTTTTCTGTGTCAACAGAGTTTGTTGATACTTTTCATTTGATAGTCAAGGTTTTGTGTGGTGAGATAAACAAGATGTTATTTGGGATTACCTTTGCCTGTGGGTAAGCACATATGCAATGTGGCATGTGGTAAGCAGAATTCCCAAGTGTGGCATGGGGTTCCTGAACAGGTTGCAGGGAGCTGTGCTTGCTTTCCCAGAAAGTTCATGGGTGAGCAGAAATGGTCATCTTGGGACTTGATTCACCAGCTTGCCATAATTCATCATATGTGACTTTAGCCAAGTAATGTTTATCAGGAGGTGGGAATATGCTTCCAAAGCTCAAAGAGAGGTTGTAATAGACTCTGGTGCATTATCAAAACCTCCAATTTTCACCTGCCTGCTCAAAGTCCCCCATCATGCGAGAATTAGAAGCTGGTTTTTGTCTCCAAATTGTGTACCTGTATGTTGGATTTTCTGAGAGGCAGAGATTTTATTTTTGTCTTTTTTTAATGAGCGTTTCCATTATCATCTCCTTGATGTAGCTGTGATTTCTCACAAGGGGCCACCCCTGAGCAGATGGAGCAAAGGCCCAAACATTGTCATGCTGCCCTGTCTGTCTCAGTTGGCAATACTGGCATTTGGAAACCTCAGGAAGGTGCACTCAGGAAGTCTACAGAGCCAGTCAACTCCTCCTCTGAAATTTTGGGGAGTGGAGGGGGTGAAAAAGCCTGGGCCTTCTTGTTTGTGTCAAAAATAGTATTTCCACTTCAGAAACCCTTTCTTACAATCCCAAGGTTGTTCGATGGTGGCTTGATGAATGGAAGCTCTTGTACTTTGGAAATAAGCAAGTTCATAAAAAATAATTTTCCTATGGTTTAAATATTCTTCATTTCAGTTGTTTAAAATATTAACTTGAAAATTGAGGGGAGACTGCCTTGACCACCTTCAGGAATTTATGTTGCTTGTTTATAAATGCTAAGCAAAATAAATTGCTGGATCAGATAGGTTTAGTGTTAATCCTGGTAATTTCCAAGTGGTTTGTGTTTGTTGCAATGACATGGACCTCTGGCCTCTGGCCTTCCTTGGTATGATGATATTAACAGAATTCCCACTACCATTCCTTTACTTTTTTTCTTGTAAACGAAGAACAGTTTCCAAATCAAGCCTTTCCCTGTTGTGATTCTATCTCCTGCACCAGAATTGTGACTTTCAGTCATGTGCTGCAGAGGGTATCTATGGGTGGATTTTGGAGTGTCCAATAGGTCTAAGGTGATAAAATTTAGTCTTTATTGCTGATAGATGCAAAACCAGTCTAAATAGTTGGGATTAGACTTCTCAAACAGTAACTCTACATGTATTCTCAATGGGGCTTTTAATTTGTAATGCTGATTGTAGTGCAGCTTGCAACTGTCTGATGCAACCCCAATTGCCTGATGCTGGGAGGTCTGTGCCAAAAACACTCCACTTTATTTGAGAAGTAGCATTTCTAGGGAGGCTGTAGAAAGGATAAACCAAAATTCTATCCTACAGAAAGCAAAGCCTAAAAAATTCAGATTATTCTGAGCCCATGGACACCAAGGAAAGCTTACAGGAGTGTGTAGGTATTGGCATTCCAGGTCTGTAGCAGTTAGAGTGACAATGCAGCTGAAAGGAAATGTTTTCTAAGTCTAATTTTGCAACCGGATGTGGACTATGCAAAACCCATTAGTTCCAAAGCCCATCCCAAGGGAACACAGATAGATCAGCTTTCATCCATAGAATGAGGTCTGTGCACATTAGGTTTAGAAGTTTTTTCCTCTGGGAAACAAAGTGCTTGCTGGTAGTCTTTTTTTCTTGAAGAGGATACAGAAACTAATTAGAAATGTCAGATACAATACAGAGCATTATTGTTTGACCATGTTGTTTGGTTTTTATTATTATAACTAATGTGTCAGATGGTAAGGCTGTCTACGTTAATTGGTTTCCTTCATTGAAGCCCATCTGGATCATATTTTGTTATGATTTATATGTTAAATTGGTTGGTAAGATATATGAGATTCATATTTTGTTTCCCGCTTTAGAGGGATGTTGGATCAAAGGCGTATTATCTTGCAGTACTTTTATGTAGCATATTATGATTCCTTTTTAAACTATGGCACATGTAATGGTATTCCTTAATTATGTGGTCTTGATTGCTTATTTATTGATTAGATTTTCCTTAGTGATACTTGATCTTTATGAGGCCATTACAAGCTTGGCTGTCTCTGAAGCAGCATTCATGAACAGAGATGTCCATGTGCTTCAAACTTCCATGTACATCCAGATTGATACCAGGCCTGGTCAGCATTCACTAGAAGCTTCTTTTTCCCCTCTTTTTTGCCACTTTACAAGCAATATTTGGGTGAGGCCAGGAAGTAGTGCTGTGATGCTGAAGATTAAAGTGATACCATTAGTGTATTGCTGTGTGAGTGGATTGTGAATCCTAATGAGGACAGGGACTCTGTGCCAGTTTAGAAAAAGGCTCTCTTTTTTTTATTTTTTTAAGTTAAGAAAAGTTTTTAATGTTGCATTTTCTAAATTTTAATGAATTGGTGACTCCTTTGTATTTTGTTATTGTTTTTCTCCACTATAATTCTTCAGGTTTTTCTTTTTTTTTTCTGAAGCTGCAGCAATATAAGTGGACATGCAAACGTTAGAAACCACTTAAATGGAAAAGTGACAAAATTAAAATAAAGAAGATGAGCTTCCCTCAGGCCAGGAGAGAACCCGGGTTCCCCTCATTAGAGACAAGAGGAGTAATTGCAGCACTTTAATCTCCTCTGCCACCGAACTGGTTCCCAGCAGCAGGCAGGGCTCACTGTGCTGGCTGGCTGATCCGAGGGAAACCCAACGTTTAATATTTCATAGCAAGTGAGGAGCTGACGTGGCAGTGCTCTGTGTGCTGCTGGAGTGAGGTACCACTATTCCAGCATAACCGTGGGGTTATTATTTTAATTTTTTCTTAGCCGCCTCATAGTAATTTTTATGCAAAATGGTGCTTATTTCTGTGAAGAGCAGAAATCAGAAGAGTGATTTTAATCATGGCTGTGTTAATTTGATGTGAGCTTTGGCTGTTTATGAGCATTCTCTTTAATGGTGCTAATTGTCAGTTATAATGTGAATACCATTATACAGTACTATACAGTAATTTATTTAGTAAATGAGAATCTTATTCCAAGGACCATACTGCAATATGCCATAGAGACCTCATCCTTTTACTCTTACATGAACAAACTTGCACTCTTTCGGCTAAATTGCTTCTGAAAGAGCAATGTGATTTCATACCCACAAGTACCAACATGCATGTTTTTGGAAATCTCAAGTTCTTTTCCATTAAAAAAATTAAAAAAGAAACGCCAAACTGACAAAACCTCACAAACCATCCCAGCAGAAATGAAGAGTTGACACTCTCTTACGTCAATTAACAAGCTTTTACATTATGTTGATGTATTCACGTTATTAATTATTACAAAACAATAATTTGCATTAACAACTCTTGCTGCTCTTTAAGTGTATTTCTTAGAAGACTTTCCAGGTTTTAATGGTGTCTTTGTCCTTGCTACTTCTTTGATTTTCTTCCTTTTCTCTTTGAATCTGCATACTGACATCCATGTGGTCTAGATCTACAATTAGTTGCTCTAATTTGAATGCTCAGATAACCTTGCCAAAGTTTATCACTGTATGCTGTCCTACCTGTCATTATATTACTTAAATTCTGATGGTTTATCACAGGCAGATGAAAATCAGTGTCATAAATGTAGAAGAAATGAGTGGGATTCAGTGCACAAAAGACTTTACTACAGGGAATAAACTGAGACTAGTTACTCAGTTTACTAGGGTTTTTTTTTTTTTATCCTGAATATTAAGACTTTCTATCACACCTGGAATCACCTACAGTATATATCCAGCCTTCTGTCCACCTATGAATGGCAGGGAATATTTACTTTGTAATGTTAGAAATGGGACCATTTCTGTTCTGTAGTTTTACTCTTGGTGCAGTTGTGAGTCTGTTTAGATTTGCACACACTTTATGACATTAAATGATGAACATATCACAGCATGTTCTCTTGGTATACAAGGGAGAACTAACACCCTGTATTGCAGCTGGGTTCATTATTTCTGGCATCCACCATATCCGGGAATTGTAATTTTGCAAAGATCTCTGGTGCTGATTTCAAGCACAAGTAAAGATTAATTGTGAAACAGGGAGCCAGTGTTGGGTTTATTTCCTTATATTTTGTTTACTCGTTGCTCTTCAAATTTCTATACCTCCATCTGGCAGGATGTAGCAAAGTAGAAGTCAAAAAATGATAGAGGGACCTAAAGAGGACCATTGGGAATATATCACAGTGAGACACTATGACTGTCTGAAGTAATTCTAGTGTAATATTCTCTCCGAGGACCAAATCCACACTTATAAAGGGATACTTAGAGCTCCCAGTGACTTTGATGGGAGATGTGCTGGTGAAACTCTGAGTGAGGATTTGGTTTCATACTCAGCCTGTCTGTGCTGTAGAGTGCCCAGGGAATTTAGCATGCTCTGCTTATTCCATCTGCATTTCTTACAGCACCACTGACTTAATCATTCAGACAAGGAAATGGCTTGGGGATTTTCACATTTAATTTCTTTTTCTTCAAAATGATGTTTAGCATGGGGTTTTTTTTTTGTTTTCTTAGAGTCTTCTCTCTCCCCTTTCCCCACAGTCTTCAAGAGTCCATATAGCCATAAAATAAACATACAATATGCTAAAAAGCCACATCTGCATTTCTGTCCTATCTAAAAAGGCAAATCTACATCTCCGTCTTATCTCCAGTGAAGTAAGATTTCGTTCCAGGAGTCTCTAGGCTTTACTTCTTTTTGCTGTTCACTGCTTTTAAATCTTGTTCAAGTTTCTCATTGTCAGGAAAGCAGTGTATTATAATTTTAAAAACATAAAATGGATGGCTATATTGAACACATGGCTGAGTTTCCATCTTGTTTCACTGTGAGTAGTGCAAATTAAACATCATCTTATCACTGTCTGGTTTACTGTTTTATTTCCCTTAGTGTAGCTGGTACACTGCCTCCTCTCAGTCGTCTTTAGTGCCTCCTGTATACTGACAGGAGAATCAGCTGAGACTTATTAATGAATGACTTTATTGTAATCAAGGTTCCATTTTAGTGCAGAATGCTCCATCTTGTAGTAGTGAAATATTTAGTCTCCATCTGGCTGCTCTTTTCTGTGAATTCCCATGATAATTAAGAAGAAACAGGAGAGGATGGTCTGAAATTAAATATGTTTAATGGAGGGGTTAGTGTATCCTGGGACTGTTAGTGCAGAGACTCAGACAAAATTTAGGAATGGAAGAGCAGTTTGGTTTTATGCATCTTCCTGCTGTCTACCAGGCCCCAGTATTTCTAGAGTGAATTACAAATGTTACAATGCATCAAGAGTTTTATTTTGAAATAACTATCCAGTAGCATGAATCAGAGATAACTCTTTTCATGGTGGCTGGGAATGTCCTGCTTTCCCGGAAGGATTTTGACTGACTTGTTGAAAAGGTCAGAGGCAGTAGCACTATACTGCAATTACAGTATGTTAATGATGAGCTAAGAGTTGTACATTCTTTTTAACATAAGTCCCTGATTTTCTACATGATTAATTGGAATCTGGAAAGACTGACAAGGAGAAGGAGGATCAGATGGGGTGAAAATAAGAGATAAAAGGCTGACAGCCAGCTCTTGTTGTAAAGGAGAGTTATTTTGAATAGGAGAAAAAATCAATACAAAGGCTGGAGAATTTGACAGAGTTGTAAGAGCTACTTTAATACAAGGTAGCAGATTCAATAGGATTGTTACTTGAAATGTAGGATTGTCTGAGTTAGAAAAATGAGACTGTCTCTCCCCAGCTGTAAAGGTGAGCTCTGCATGCTGAGCTTCCTGGGTACTTAGGCCACTGGATTTACTGGCATTTGCTCTGGGCACTCAGTGAGAAAAAAAAAGGTGGAAAAATAGGTAGGGGAGCTTACTAAATTCTGTTCTTCTGGAAAAGTTATTTGATTATGGGAGGAGAAGGAAGAGGACAGCAGGTGATAGCTATTTCTGCTGCTTCAACATGTTAGGTAGCTGCCATGTGAGAGTGTCTAGCAGTCTCCTGCAAGGGAAGGTGATTCTTTATGAGGAGGTGACTTCATTTGGTCCTGGCTGTAAGGAACAGGCCAGGACTTTGATGGACTTGAAAGGATGTTTAGCATGAACTGTTCTCTGACACATTCATGGCAGCTTCCTTTTCCCAGCAGTGATGGTGAGAGGTGAGTGCATGTAGGGAAGCTATGCAGTGAGGCTTTCTAACCTGGGTTAGAGTTGAGGTGAGGTGAGGAGTCAGCTGAACCTCAGCATCAAACACATCCTGGGCAGAAGCACTGCATCACTTAGTGGGGCTAGAAAAGGGGGCTTCAGCAATGCTGCAAAAGAAACTTGTTCCTGCAACTATTAAAGGGCTGCTTGATTACTCTCAGTAGAAATGGCCACTTCAGTCTTAAACAGGGAGTCAAGTTTTCGGGCATTGCTCTTAGCTTTTGAAGTTTGGGAATTTAAATGCCAGAGAGCAATTTTTTCAGGTTCCAGTGCAGAGCCATGAAGCATGTGAGGCTTACAGGGAAGGGAGCTGCAGGTCCCTCAAGTGTGTCTGGGCTGTGGGCTCTGAGCACTAGGATGGGTGCACACTCCATGCTGTGCCAGGCTGGCTGCACACAAGGGTGCTGGCATGTTGGTTAGAAACATGTGAAGCTTGATAAGTGCTCAGCACAGCCCCTTTCCATTGGGCAAGTCCAGCAGTCTTTGGGATGTCTTCCCCTGGAGATGTGTGAGGGTTTTTTTCCTGCCCAATAGGCCCTGTGGAAATAACAAGGAGAGAGAATATTTAGGAGCGCAAGGGGTAAAAGAAACGTTGCACAAATATTTTAAGAAGCAATAATGTTTCCTTGGCACACAAAAAGATCAAAACCTTAATGCAGTTAATGGGTTGGTTGGTAGCTGTCAGACAGTATTTCCCATGGAAGTCATTTCACTGGGATTCAAACAATCAGAATAGATTTCACTAATGTTAATCATGATTTAAGGCAGCAAGCAGGAAATTATTTAAATTATCTATTATACTGGTACTTTACTGATTGCATTTTACTTCTTTAGGGTTTTGTTTGGGGTTTTTTTCCTGAAGAATTCTAAACAGTTGCTATAATTTTGTTCCAAGAGAATAAATTACGTCAGACATGTTTATGGCTGTGAGAAAATTCAGTACATTTTATTCAGACACTTTTTTTTTCATTTTATCACATGTTAAAGAACTGCATTGTAAGGGATGACGACCAAAAGCTTGTGTAAACCAGAAAGGAAGACACATCTTCTTGTCTGCTTATTTGTGTATCCAAAAATGGTTTTTATTAGAACTGATTTTCCAATGCAGGTCACCAAAAGGCTTTTTAATTCTAAGGGGGAAAAGGCTGTGAAATACATTCACTGTGGACTGTGCTGATCAGTAGTAATGTATTTACCTTCTTGCCCTTCTACCTGAATCCCTTTGCAGTTTCTCATATTGAATCTAAAAGCTCTTTGGGACAAAGAATATCTCTTTGCTGGGTTTGTGCAGCACTTGTCCCAGAGGAATTCCTGCTCCGGGATGCAGGAGTGCTGCTGCTGTAACTGCAGAGTTTGCAGGGATTAATTGCTTTCATTTTTTTAATGATAAAGCATTACACGATGTTAGAGATCAGGCAGCAATATGAGCACAGTCCTTGTTATTTCCCCAGTTCAAAGGCATTGTATTTCCAGACAAGATGGGAAGGTTAACTAAAGTTGAAAAAGGATCTAAAACACAGCTAGAGTTTACTGTCTGGTAGAAATGAAATAAAAATCAAGTAGTTGGAAACAAGAAAAAAATATATGTGTTTGCTTATGCTTTGAGACTTTCGTCTTTTTGTGAAGAAAAAGCAATTAGGTGAAAATAGTTGTGTCCCTGAATATGTGTCCTCTTGCTTCCTGTTTCTCTGCATGGCTTAATAAGAAAAATTCTTTATTCCTTAAATAGTTGGGCTTTTCAGCACATTCCACGAAAGGCCGATAATGCGCTTTTCTGTCATTGTCCCATCTAGGCTGGCTGTCCACAGAAAGGGCTTTCCTTTATCCTCTGGCTTCAGAGAGGAGGCAAAGTGGGCTGGTATTTCCAGGAAGTGCCTGCAGCTGCCATCAGTGTTCACTGCCTTTGTTAGCATATCCCACAAAGACACTTGGCTATTGTTGGCCATTGACCATTCAGTAGGGTTTTTTTATAAAACATAGCTCCGATCTACACGTGTGTAAGAAATAAAAATGTAGGCTTCCCACCGGAGCTAGAAATACCATTACTAGGTGGGAAAGAGCTTTTACCCCTACAGTGGGCTAACAGTTTTTTAATGGTTTATTCAAGCACAGAAAATGGCACCTGGTCTGCCAAAGGAGCATTTGTTTCTCCGGAGGGGACTGTTAATTGTCCAGGAAAGGAAGATTGAGAGTGTTTCCCTAATAAATTAGGGATGAATCATTCTTCTCTGGGACTGGGGGCAAATTTGACTTTTTTACAGACTCTTGGACACCAAATGTAGGGTGGAGAAGCAAACTTGCTTGATAATTTAAAACATGCATTAGTACAGCAGCTATCACACATTTGTTATGAAAGGGAGAGAGAGATCTTGGGGATTTGATCATGCTGTAAATGGATGAAATTTCTTTAATTTTGTCATTTTTGCCCTTATATACGTTTTTACTGCACTCTGTGTTTTGAGGTTCAGAGCTGCGATAGTGCTTTTGTTTGCTCTGTACCTTAACTAGACTGCTGTAAGGGTGATCTTAGTTTAATTTTATACCTACATAAAGCCCTTCCATTCCTTCAGGGTGGTAGTGCCTCCAAATAAGAGAACAAATTCAATACTCAATGCCTGCATGCAGTGCTCAAGGGGTTTTCAAAGAGTAGCAGGTTTAACTTTCTGAAGTGCAAAACTACCCTCAGATGAGTAGTCAAAATTACAGAATTCATTTGAAAAGAAGAGGAAAGCCTCTTTTGCTTAATTTCACATCAACTTTGGTTGAGTGGGGAATTCTGTGCTCCTTTCTCTGTGTTCTGTATCATCCTAGGGCAGGTCAGTGCTCTTGAGGGAAAGGGTGGCTTGCTGAGAGTTGAGTGACACATTTGGTCTTGAGGTAGGATGTTCCAGACAGGACAATAATATCTCTTAAGAAAAATAATTGTCATTACATCCAGTTCAAAATAGGAGATAGGCAAAAACTGGGCAATTTTGAAAAAGATTAGTTTTAAATTCTTTGCTTGAAAGCTCTCATTCTGTTTGGGAGGCAGGAATGTGAGCACTCACTTCATGAGCTACATTCAAAAGATGAAATTTCAAGAGACTAAAAGTAAAACCCAGTATTTCCTGAACATAAATTGAGTCACCCATCCGCAAATCCATAGTCGTGTCTTTCTCTTCAACCTCATCTCATATTCCCCTTGCTCCCTGTTTAACTAGGAAAAATAGAAAATACCTGAAGTAGAGACCTTCGAACACATCAGTCACTGATGTTGAAGCATGAGCTCTTTACTCAGTGATGCTGGAAGCTACAGGCTGGTGTTGCTGGAATACCATTTCTGAAAGCCTGGTAGCCCTCTCACTGAACTATATGGTGATTTCTCAAACAGTTTAGTAGTAGCAAGACCAAAACCCAAGTTGGTCAAGTGTGAAAATTCTTATTCCTTATGTTGCTTCTCATAAAATGTTCCTGTTCTATTCCTTTTGTAGCACTGTGAATGTGTGCATTGAGCTGTGTGTCCCCTGGAAAGGAATTGCTGTATTTCCAGGGTACGGGATTACAGCATTACAAGTTGGTCTTTCAAGAAACTGAAAACATCCATTTCTGGATTCTTGCAGCTCAAATGGCTGTTGTGTTGATCCATTTTAAAGAAAAGAAATATGAAATATGCGCAAACCATATGAAAGCTCAGATGCAGTTCTCAACTCTGAGGAGTTTGAACGTGAGACCATGTCAGAGGAAATTAATATTTTCTGTAGGAGAAAAGCATGCTCTCGTTTCAAAGAAAGCTTCCTAGCAAACCATTGTGGTTTGCTTAACACTTGCCACGCGTGCTCTCTGACATAATATTGCTGCATTATTAGAAGAGTTAGTTCCGATGTTTTCCCATCATACTTAAGTAAGGTAGCAGTGAAAAACATTCTGGTAACACTACAAGGAATAATTTGGCAGAAGCTGGATCTGAAAAAGAGCAGTAGGATAGAAATAATTAGTTATGATAATTGTCAGGCCTTGACAACCTGGTGTGTCTTTCTAGCAGTGAATGGATTCACCTGACACCCAGAGATAGCCATCTGATAATGGCACTCATAAGATCAATACATCAATACTTTATCCTTGAAACAGTATTTAAAGTCTGTTCTTAGGTTCATTTCTTTACTTCTCTAAAGTTATAGCAATCTGGGATTTGAGATAATGCATTCATTACAGCCTTATCGGACCTTCTTCATTTGCTGTGTTTTAATGCATCTGCGATGATTATTTTGAAAAGATGCCTAGTGATCTTAATCTGCTTATGCTTTAAAAAGAAAGGATGTTCAGAAGATTAAAATGGGGCCTCATACTGAACAGGTTCAAGAGTTTGCAGTGCTCACAATGGCAGAGAGTTTTGTGCAAGTTATTTTGAATTTAGAGCTTCCCTGATGCTGGCTCTGCTGACCTCATGGAGAGGGAAGGAGCGGGAGCTGGGCACAGCTGAGATTTTGCTGTTGTAGATTGACATTGTGCCCAGGCTCTAATAATGCCAAATTATTGCTGGCTTAAACATGATGCTGCTTCTTTCTGTTAATGTTTCCTGCTGGTCCACATCTCTTCTCATTGTGGAGAACTATTTGTGGGATTGTGATACACATCCCAGGACCCAGAAATAGTGTGTGCATGGTTAAAATAATGCCCATGCAAATAAGTAAACATGTAGGTAAGTATTGCAAGAGATTTAGGTCTGTTCCTCTGAGTATACTCACCAGATTTCCCCAACTGCATGTGTGTTGGATGAATTGAAATGGACTGGAAATCTTATTTTTGATGATATCTGCTGTGAAGGACAGGAGACATTCAACAGGACAGTATCGCTTCCCTAACTGCACCACATATATGTGCCATCTCTAGCAAGGGAGAAGCTCATGTTGAAAAAGACCTATTTATCTAACAACATTACCAAAAAGTCATTTTTATGATAACGACTGTAAAGATCAGTAGCTGCCCTATGAGTGTCTGAGAGGAATTATTGTCTCTTTGCCTCTTGTTACTGATGGGCGCTTCACTGCAGGGCTGTTGCTGTCCCTGCTGTGCCACCACCAGCCTCGCTGGCAGGTGGAAAATTCAGCACTTTCAAAACCAGTGGATTTTGCTCATTTTAAGATTATGGCATGAAAGATGGAGGAGGAGATCAAAAATGGCAGGAAGCTGTGATTTGAATAGGACCTTCAATTTGATGCATGTTATGTCCTTAAGAGAGGAGTCAGTGCCTGGTTTTGTTGACAGGTGTGGCGACAGCTTTGAGGGATGACAGGCACTTCACTGAATTGCTAAATTGATTTGATAATCAGTAAGTGAATTTGCTAAGAGCGGGTACTACGTGCCTTCTTTGGGGCTTGGTTAACTTAGTGACAGCTTGTTTTAAATGTACTAGAAGGCCGTAGTTTATTTTTCCCTTTCTTTTCTGGCAAGAGCCCTACATAGAGCCAAATAAAAGAAGTCATTTCTCCTCTTTGGCTGAAGATGACCAGACCTCACTTTTACGAAGAAGCTGCTGTCCCGGGTTAAGCCCTCTCCACTTTCTCCAGATAGCAGTGACTTTCATCAGCCACAAGTGTTTGTCCTCTCGATGTGGCTACAGCATTTCACCACCATTGCCTTCCCTAGACAGAGGGCATCAGGGCATCAGCTTTGCAGCAGCCTTTGACTCGCTCGGAGACTTGATAACAGCCTTGCTCCCATTTCCAGCTGCTCATTCCCAGCTAGCCTGGTAACCCATGGACTTTTTCTCCTTTGGAGCACAAAGAGGAGGTTATTCCTTTCCTTGGTGGCATGGTGGCCCTGCCCCATGCCAGAAGGGCAGGCTGGTGCTGTGCGCTGATGTGCAGACAGCAGTGGCTGGAGGGGATCTTCCTCAGGTGTAACCTTTGGGCTGTTTGTGAGCTCGTGGCTGGATTTGCAGTTGCCTCCCCATTAGTTCTGCTATTTACTGTGGAAACTTGACACAGGGCAGGTTTGTCAAATTAAAATGTTGTGCCTCCAGCATCAGGCATACAGATTAGAGTTTATGTTGGTTTATATTGGAGCTATTCAGAAGGGGAATTTTGCTTCAGGCATTTTCAAAAGGCAATAGAATTTGTGAAAGTTCGATATGGATTTATTTTATTGTTCCCCAGCAGTGTCTGTATAGTTTGCTTGGGTTCAGATAAAAAACATTTGTGGTCTAGGTAACTATTACAAATCAGAGATTTTTTTCTTATGTGCATTCATAGTTGTCCTCTCTTCTTAAGACATAAATTGAATTTGCATCCTTCATACCACAATGCTCAAACGATTTCCTCTTCAACAAAGAGTACGTACAAAGGTTAACAATTATTTTTGCAATCCAAGCATTTAAGTATACATTACTATCTGTATTAAGGATGGATAATCAATGTAAAAAATGATACTTCCGTGTATTCCTAATAGGTCACTGTGTAAATATCCGTAATGGAATCGATCCCCTAGGTTATGGCAACCATTAGTACAGAAGGGGTTTCACAATTAATGTATCAGACATTTGTCTTTCCTACTTACATGCAAAATGATTATTTATTGATTATTTTCAATCCAGGTTAATGATGTTGAAGAGGTTTCAGTATCTCAATTTAAAGTGCTTAAAGTGCACTTCAAACAGAAATATTGTATCCCTTTCAAGAAGTTACGACTAATATCTGATAAGTGATTTTCCTCTGCATTCTCTCTCATTTATATATACATACATATGTATAATTCATAAAATAAGGATGTTTGCACACCTAGAAAGTGTCAGTGCCATGTGAATGGTCATGTAAAATGATTGTATTTTCACTGTTACCTGAAAACCATGTATAAAACCAAACTCTATGCTGAAAGACTTGCTTGCATAAAGCTCTTTGGCAATATTAATGAGCAGAGGGAAGTATATTAAAAAGGTGTATTAAGTGACTTAGGATCCTGTGTCCCATTTGAAAAGGGACCCGACACATGGCTCTGGATTGTTTCAGGTCAATACACGGTGGCTTCCTCAGTTCCTAAAAGTCAAGCCCACAGGCATCAAGGTAATTGTTAGCCCAGGAAGAGCTCAATCTCTGCTCCTGGCCCCACTGGTATATGTCCGTGTTCATACCCTACTGTCTTGTAGAAAGAGGTCTCTAAAAAGAGAAAGATGCCTGCCAGTCAGAAGGGACAAAGCACTGATAAGTTGAGGCAAGGACGGTCTGTTTTTTCTATTAAAAATGGTGGACATTTTCTCTGATACACAATTCCAAAGAAACCAAGATCCAGAAAGTAACTCCAGTTCAAAAGGGCGTTGAGCTGACATGTTTGCCTCCACTTGTCCGTGCGCAGGAGGTGGAGGCTCAGTGGCAGCTCGGTAAGCTGGTGGCCTCACTGCAGAGCCATGGATATGGTGGGAATTCCCTGCTCCATTTGCAGGCGAAGCTGGCGTTTGCTGCTTTGAGTCCCGCGTGTGAGCTCTGAGCCTATTGGGCTGACATCTGCTTTGCAGTGAAACTCTGCACTGGAAGCTGACATCAACCCTCTGTGCTGCTTTAAATTCATATTCTCCGTGGAAAAAAAAAAAATCTAGTATTTTAGTGAAGGTTTTGGGGTGGTTTTTGGGGGGGTTTTTTGTTTTGGTTTTGGGTTGGTTTCTTTGTTTGGGTTGGTTGGTTGGTTGGTTGGTTGGTTTTTTGTGAGTCTCCTAGACATTTTCCTGATGAAGTGTCAGCCCTTTTTCAGTGAGTTTAAACCTATTGACAGTAGGCTGACTTTTCTTAATTATCTTCTTCAGACCCCTTTAAATTGGTCCCCCAGGGTCTGTGAACCTCATATTGAAAATAACAGCTTTAATATTTCCTTACTAAATACATACAAAGAGTTGTCCAGGGATGCTGACTCACATAAGATTGTTGATTCCCACTGGAAAACAAAATAATTTGATTTTAAGTGGCAATACATCTGAGGGACTGGGGCACAGTATGGAGGAAGAGGAGAGTGGCCATCAGATGTGACCGTGGCTTTGTCCATGCTGGAAAGAGGAGAGTGTGGGAGGGGACAAACCATTTGAAACCATTGAGCTCATGCATAAATGTGTAGCTTTCAAATAGCTAATTTCTTATGTCATAAAAGAAAACTGGCTAGGGCTGGTTCCTTTTTTATAGCCCTTTCATAAACTCTGAAAAATGAGGTTTATAATTTATGGTCTGAAACCACCTTAACTATTGCAATACAAACAGCATCACTGTACTGCAGTTTATTTCTGAAATGCCTCCAGTGAAAATATTGCAGTACCGTAATTAACTAATACCAAGATCCTGTTTGTGGTGCTTTCTCTGCTTTCCCCAGAATTATGCAGTTAGTATCAATCCTCAAGGCTTAGAAGATGGTGATGCTTCAGAATAATCTTACATCACCGTGTCAGTTAAGACAATCACTAACAGTGTTTCTGTGGCTGACAGAGTCTGTC
Organism: Eulacestoma nigropectus; assembly: GCA_013397775.1. Taxonomy (NCBI): domain Eukaryota; kingdom Metazoa; phylum Chordata; class Aves; order Passeriformes; genus Eulacestoma; species Eulacestoma nigropectus. Next base: position 227,074 of record VZTE01001673.1, read on the forward strand.
CCATCAGTGGTTGGTTTTATAAGGAGCGAGGTGCATAGTTTTTATCTATGTCTATATATGTGTCTGTGTACACAAAAAAAAAAAAAAAGAAGTAAAAAAGAAGTACAGAGGAGAACAGTGTGCCTGCTGTCTCCTAATTACTTTGGTTTTTGATATCTCAGCAACATTGATCTTTCAAAATGATATCTTGCTGGTGGCATCAGTTTTGTGTTGGAAAATATTCCTGCAATTCTGGCAATGGTAAACTAATTACGGACTATACATTTTTAATGATTTAATCTCCTGCCATATTCCTAGAGAGACGTGATCCTGATTCCAAACAAATCTCCCATGCATGACCAAACACTCATCATGAGATGTATGGTTTTCATTAAACCCCATTGTTAATACAGGCTTAGGATTGTTTTGTTAAAATGAGGAGAGGTTGGGGAGTAAAAGCGTGCTGAAAGATTACTGTAATAATGCTGCAGTAAGCGTTTTGAATCACACAGAGTTCTCAGCAACATTCCACTGACATTTGCCTCCCATTACGGAGGGCTCCTGACAAGCCGTGTGTAATGCCAGAGCCACACATGGCAGAGGGGTTTCCATGGGTGGTACTTAGAATGATGCATTCATGTTCCTTGTTCTGTGCCAGAAATCCAGGTTTGTGTCACTCACCCCATCTGTGTTAGTGTCTAGGTTTAGGGATGATGATTAGTCAAGCAGTGAGTCAAAAAAACAGCTTCAAGAGATGCCCCTTTTTTAACATGCTGAGGTCTCTGCTCTATGAACTGCTGTTGCACAAGTGCACTTTACACCCTGGTGCCACCCTGGCTCAGTGCTGTGTGCCTTGGTGGGGGCCTGCCTTTTAACTTTGCATGAAGACTAAAGCAATGTGCCTTGGCCTCTGACTGGAGTCAAGGGTGGTGCTGCAATGGGGGGAACATAAAGCAATCATCTCCTTTGCATCTGCTGGAGGGACTAGATCTGTAATCCCCTTCAGCAGCAGCTCCTGTAATTGGGCATCACATCCAGAAGTGAAAGAGGGTCGTGGTTCTCTTGAGAGCACAGATATAAGAGGTGTTGGGAAGATGACAGAGAAAAACAATTGTTAGAAATTTATTTTACCTGTGGGAGAAATGTCAAGTAATTTCAGTGAGCTGTAAACATCCTTGCCATTTTTGCTTGCTTTCAGGTGCTTTTGCCCCTTTCAGACAGCTGTTTTCTTGATTTTAATGACTACAATCTTCGGGAAGTCTGAAGATAAGAACAGCATTTAGAGAAGGCATTTAAAGCAAATCTTGGTATATCTGGACCGACCGTGTGCATGCTGATGTGCTGGTAACAATCTGAGATGCACACACGTTCACACAGCTAATAAAAAACAAGGCCTAGAATTATTCAACCTAGAGAAGTGAGCATGGGGAGGGTGAATTAAGGTTCCTGTGAGTTTTTTGTGATTTTCCTGGCACAGTGAGGATGAAACTATTATTATGAACTAGAACTCTAATTTTATTAATGTTCTGAAGTATGGAAAGAAGCAACAAATCTGATTTAAGTGAAGACATTTGTCTTGGCAGTGTGATTTACTCCAGGGTTGTAAATTTGACATGATGGAGACTAAAATGTACTGAAACTTAAATTTCTCCCATATCTCACTCAAAGTCAAATGATTTAAATAGTAGAATATGAGAAATGACATGTATCCTTGGATGCAAATATATTTTTGGTGCTGAAGATTTTAATTTAACATCTGAGGAAATGTATCAATTTGAGGATGAAACTTTTAGGAAAACAAAAGTCAGAATTTCCAGACAGGGTGTGGGGATGCTATGACAAGTGCATCACTGTCTCCTGCAGGGAAGGTTTCCTGCCTGGTAACCTCCTGTAATGGGTCCATTAACGATAAAACAGGTATTATGGAAAGTGAAATCTGCACTGCTGACACATCCTGCTAATGCTGCTGTCCTGCCATGCTCACCATGCTCCTCTCTGGCACTGTGCCTCCCCTGTCTCCTGTGCTGTACGAATGTGTCCAGGATGAAATACTAGAAAATTTTCAAGTACAAGGTGTTAACAAACCCAGACATAGCTGGGGTGGGGGACTGAGTTAGTGTTGCACGCAGAAGGTCCCCAGCAAAATCCAGCAGTGAGCATCCTGCCTGCTCTCGATTTGGGGGGAATTTATTGCTGGGATTTTGTCCTCTTAGGACCAGCTTGAGTAGATGGACCAAACCACGGTCCCTGCTTTGGACTCTTCACCCTGGTTTTCCACTTTGTTCAGTAATGGCTTGCATTGTCCCAAGGGTCACCAAGCCCTTGGGATCATTTGCCCTCTGAAGGGACCCTGTCCTTCTACTGAGGATTAGAATTAATGTGAACTCTACTCCTCGCTTTCATACATGTCAGAGGTGCCTGAAGTTTATTTTCAGGCTTTGACCTTCCGGTAATCAGGAGAGATGCTTCTTTCCTGATGAGCATAAGCCTAACCCAATGGCTATATGATCAATCTGACAGAGCTCTAATTCTCCTATTCATTTCCTGAGTAATGTCTTTTAAAAACCCCCATATTCTGGAAGTAGAAACCAGAGCTTAATTTTTTTTTTACTATCTTTTAAGATAAACAGGTAACTTTTATGGCCTTGCTCTGTGATTCCATGAAATGGGATTAATTTCTTAGCAGCAGTGGACCTGCTCTGTCAGTTCAATAAAAGTAATGTGGACAATTTCAGTCTATTACTTTTAAATTAACTGAGCCCGTATGACTCTTCCTAATACACTGCCACCTTGTGAAAAACAGGGTTACGTATTATTGATTTATGTGATAGATGGGAATATTAAGTGTTCCCTGGCAAACAGCACCCCAAACAACACGAGGTTCCTAGGCATGCCAGGACTGGGGAACTAATTGTGCTGAGACAGAAGAGGTTATTTTACTCATATGCTGTGAAATGGAAAAAATATTAAAGTAACTTTATAGCTTAAAAAAAATCCCCCAGCACCTCTCCTCCACACACCACCCCCCTAGCCTGGCTGTTACATTTTTTCTTGCCATATTTTCAGTCAGTTTCTGAAAATGCAGAATTGAAGGTCACTGGGGAGACTGAAGAAGCCAAAGCACAGAAAAGCTCAGGCCAGTGAAGGTACAAGGAAATGAAAAGAGGCCTTTGTAACATAACGCACCTGATATTGCAGTGTGTATAGTAGCCTTGTTTCCACAAAGTCAGAGAGATGAACAGATATTGCCCCTTCAGAGATCCAAACTTTCCAGAAAGATTGCTTGTTAAATTTTTACTTGGTGAAAAATGAAGTCTGAAAAAGCTGGTGTGATGGTCCTTTGAGGACATTGTAGAATAATTGTAATAATGCATTAAAATGTCACTAGGGGAAATGATTAATTGGAATTGCCTTCATTTTTCTCCTCCATTTGCTTGCATTCCTGTCCTTAGTTCCTCATATAAAAAATAAAAATAGTGACATCCAGTGCTAGCACTATATATGAAGTCTTTTATTACTGCACAGTGACATACGTGAAGCCTTGTTACTGACACTTGTGGAGTTACATGCCGACTACTCCAATTGCTTTATTAATGCTTTGGCTTTCAGCATAAAAGCTAAAACACTGAAAACCATTGTAAAATTCTGATTATGGCAATTACATTTATCATTCTGTAACAAAAAACTTGGTGGGTTGTTTGCTGGCTATGTTGGTTTGCTCTTTCCAGAACAGAGAACCCGATTTTCAGACATTTTTCTCTCAACTCTTGTCCTCATTTAACAAAGGACTAACCCAAGCCAAGACACTGTGCAAAGCAAAGATCAGTGGTAGAGGTGACTTTTGTTCTTGAGGCTCTAAAACGCAAGCAGAGTGGGAGTAAATGACGGACAGATGTAACAGAAACAAGAGAAATTCGGAGCAGGAAGTTTTATTTTCATAAACTCTTGCCCGTTCCTGGTGGTTCACTCCAAATGATGAGCTTTAAAATAAGCTGCTGGGCCAGCACCTGAAACTTGACCTTGTGTGGGTATATTTTCCCTCTGTGCGTTTTCCCTACATAAAAACTGTGTGGTATTCAGGATGGGAAATTCATCCCAGTATTTTTTTTTTTAAGTGGTTTTTTATTTCATCAAAAGAACTCAAGGAGAGGAAAAAGCAGCACTACAAATAAGTAAAAAAAGTAATCTGCTTTAGGTATCTTGCTGCTCGTTTTAGTTTGTTGTCATTCAGTTTGATTCACTGAACTGATTCAATTTTAATGGTTCACTTATGCATGCAACTACCTGGAAAAAAAGATTTTTAAATGCCCCTAAAGCAAATCTTACTGAGCTTTTGGTCCAAAAAGGATCATAAATAAGCAGAAGTAAGAGCAAAATCTAAAACAATATGGCACACATCAAGTAAAAAGAAAGTACAATATGTGAAGTGCAGAAAATAAACATGAGCTACAAAATAGAAATTAAAAAATAGTACCTAAGGTAAAAAATCAAATTCAATATGTTTTACAATTACACAGGAGAATGAGTTTCTTCAACCTTTAGAGTCTTTCTTTATTCAGTTAATTTAAAGACAACAAGGCTGGAAGGGTATCTCTTCCAAGGCACTGGCAGTTTCTTAGAGCCCTTGCTGAACGCTGGAAAATTTAGCAAGGGGGAAAATTGCATATACTAAGAATATAACATGATGAATATGTTGTGTCACATACATACCATCTGTGAGTTATTCTGATAGACAGAACAGCTTGTCTGCCAAACCCTAAAGCATGGCTTTGATTACTGCATACGTTGTAAAATAATAATCTTGGGGACTTAGGGTGAAATAAAGTTTGACCTTCAGTTTGTACTTTAAAGGTCATGCCATCGAGGTCTGTAAGGGTAACTCTCTACTGCTGTAATTAGGTCTTTTGGTAATGGGTGCTGTAGAACAGAAGTTTTCACAAATGAGGCTGCCAGCAGTTACCAAGGAGAGGAGAAAAACATCAGGACAGAACTCCTAGAGAACAGGGACGGTGGGGTGTTTTTTCCTGCAGTGGTTGTAAAAGAAGATGTGTTGTATCCAGCTCTTGATGCTGGGGGAGAGTAATCCAAAGGGGAGTTTTGAAATTGCAGGGGTTGCAGCCACTCAAGGAGAGGTGGCCTGTGCACAGTAATTTGTTAATTACCTGCACAGCTCTGTGAATCATCTCGTTGTGTGGTAGTCACAGTGTTCTCCACTTCTTGGCCCCATTTCAGGCCCTTACACAGTGGGAGGATGATCAACAACTCACAGATTTGGTCCTTGCTCTTCTGTTTTTTACTACTGTTGAAAGTTAATTTCATATGCTGTCATTTACTTAAAGTTGTTAAATGCTAGCCCGAGTTTAAAAAACCCCTCATTTTTGTGCATTAACATGATTCAGCTGCAATGGCTGCTGCAGTAAATGTCTTATAAAAGAGGTCCCTTCCTGAGCTATAGTGCCCATAAATATTAGCTTTATTTTTATAAGTAGTTGCTTTTTCAGCGGCAAAGTAGCTGTAACCATAAAAATGCTTAATAAGAAATGCTTTCTCAGTCACTGTTTATATGTTTAAATATTTAAAAGAACCATTTTGTATTTCCTGAATAGCTCTTAACATTAAATATAAGTTCTAAGAAATTGTTTTTCTGTGGTTTGGGGATTTTCTGCAAAATTACTCAGAGCATAAGGCTTCCTTTTTTCCCCTTTTCTTTTTTCCTTATATTTTGAAACTGTTGAGCTGCTCTGAGTGTTAAAGATTTAGATCTTGAGAGTGAAGAAACTTAAAGGAGGCTTCATGCAGATCCTCTCTGAGCAAGCTGTTCTAACGCAGATGCCACCAAGCGGAATTGAGGCGGTTTCAAAACATTTACTTGCCGTTCTTAATTGGTACCTGTTGAGTCACCCTGACTCACTGTTGTGGTTTGAAAATTACATTTTTTCCCTGTCTTTCCCCCTTTCCCATGTTGCATGAAAATAATGGAGAAAACCAAATAATTCAAGCTGCTAATTACATGGAGTGACATGCGAAAGGTTCAGGTGTTTTAGGTGTTTTTCTTCAGCAAGAGGAAACAACAAAAATCCTGGCATGTCAAATCCCTGTTTCCTTTCTTAGTCGTTCATGGGTGGAAAATCTCAGCACCTTTCTAATGCTCTTTGATAGGTATAAAAAGCTGCGAGCATTGCTCCTGCCTCTATGGAAGCAGAACAGAATCCTGTTAAATGATTTGTGACTCAGGCAGTAAGCACTTCTCCATATTTAAGAGCTGCCCAAGCCAGGAGAAACCTTTTAAGCATAGCAGACTTCAGAGTGAGTAGAGGCAGCCTTAGTAAGCTCTGCCATTTGAGTCCAGTCCCAGTGTGTCTTGTGCTTTGCTGGAAAAAAAGGAAATGCTCTGAGTGAATCCTCTGAACAGTTATATCCAACCCTGTTCTGTGAGAACCTCTGTAAGCTTTTGCAGAGAGAAGAAAATTATTCCTACAATTTTTATTCTTTGTGTTGGAATTGTTTATTTTGGAGTCTGCATTGAAAGGGAATAAAAATGGTCAACAGCTAGGAACTTATCACTTGATAACCAGAAGTCATAGTGAAACTGCAAAACTCATTTCCAATGTCTGTTTGATTTGATCCTATAAAAATCGTGACAATGAACATAAGCAAGCATAATATATTCTTTCATTATGCTTTTATATTTATTTTGTATAATAGGCAGAAAAATAAGTATGTCACTAGCAGTTGCCCTTTTTAAGAATATTATTGTTGATTGAAACATTTTGAACAACATTTTGAATCAACATTATTGTTGATTGAAACCTTTTAAAAGCTATGTATAGATAATATACCTTTAGTTCAGAGGCTTTTGTTTTACGTATTCATGTTTTAAATCAACATTATTTTCATCAAAAGTTGTGATATATTCTGAATAACACCACTGAAGAAAAACTTTACTTTTCTGAGTTTCCTTCAGGCACCCAGGGAAAGTTGGTAGCTGTGCTGAACAAGAGATGTGATCAGAACAAAATAATTTGTGATGTGCTATTAGGCTTCATTTGCACAGCACCCAAAAGATCAGCACATAGAAGCTATGGTTGCTTATGTTTTCCATGGTGAATTTTATAGGATCACATCAAATAGAATAAATGTAGGTTTTGTGGTTTCACAGATTCCATGTTCTCCCCCTGATTTTTGTGCAAGGGGCACTAATGGCCATAAATTCTGCAGCGAATTTGTGATCAGCTGTATTTTCTGTTGTAACAAGGGGAC
>VZTE01001673.1:237753-360975 GCA_013397775.1 Eulacestoma nigropectus
TATATATATAATATATATTTACTAATATGTGTATATATATATTAGTAAAGAACTGTTATTCCTATTCCCCATATCTGGGGGGATCCCCATGTGCCTGAAAACCCCTTAATTTCAAAATTATTATCATTTGGAGGGAAGGGGGTTGCATTTTCCATTCCAAGGGAGGCTCCTGCCTTCCTTAACAGACACCTGTCTTTCAAATCAAGACAGATGGCTCCAGTAGTTTGTGTTATTCTGTACATTAGATCTTTAAACCACCTTCCCCCAGAAATGTTTGCATACCTAGATAGGCCAGAGACAGTCCAAGGAACTCTTGTCTCTTTGTTAAGGTTCTTTGAGCTCAAAATATTGTGCAGAAGTCCTGTGGTTTGCTGGTTTCTGTGATTTTAGCATCTTTTGAACCAGGCTTCATATTCGTCAGGGTGGATCCTGTACAAACACCAAGCAAGGAGGCTGCTCCAGGTCTGAGCAGTTTACACACGAGTGGCTTCACAGTGAGTCTCCTGCAGTGAGCAGTCCCTCTCACTGACCTTTGATTTTATTCTCAGCATCTCACTTCTGAGATTTTTCCCTGTCTAGCACAGGACTGTTTTAACTTGTTTTCTCTGTGTGTGGGTAAAAAAGGAGTATCTACCTTATACAATTACGAACATGTACCTAAACTTATTGATTGGACTGTGTTGCTCTGCTTGTAACTTACTGCATTCATCTGGCATTTGTCAGGTTGCACTGGTCAAATGTGTTACATTCTGAAAAGGTAATTTAATAGAGACATAACTCAGTATATGTGTCCATGAATACTCCTGAATTTGTCTAGAAGATTAAATTTGGTATCACATAGTTATAGATAGCATGATTTTTTTGGTGTGCAGACTGTTAGTGTTACCAGATTTTGAACATCTGCAGATGGGAGCGTGGCTTCCTGAGGAGTGACCTGTAGGTACAGAAATCCCAGATCTGAAGCTTCAGAGGGGGTCCTAAATTAAGAATAATAAAGTCACTATATTTATTAAGGACATGAACTTCCTTCATATCCTCTCTCACTGAACCATCACTAACTGAATCCTAAGATAGCGTCAAAGGAGGGCTTCGTCTGTACAAACTCACAGCAGAATACACCAGAGCTTTGTGCCAGCAGGTCTAGATGCCTCTTCCATGTAAGATTCTGAAAATTATCTTCTGCATTTATTAAATCTCAGTTAATTTGGGGATGAGAAGACAGAGGAAGTTGCTGCTTCTGTTTCTCTTGATGACTTACTGACCCGCAGAAACTGAAGCAAGGTGTAATACAGCTGTTCAGAAGTAGACCTTTCACAGGTCAAGGTGATGGCGACATTCAGGTCCAGGGCATGTGATTCTATCGTGTGGTGACCATGTGCTCTGGAGTGACTGCATCCCTCCAGGTCTCTCCCTGTAGTGCTTGTGATTCCACCTCACATGTATGCTTTTTTCCCCCAAGTTTTCAGACCATCCTTTTCCACAAGAGGGTTTAGCGGAACAGCCACATGTCTTCATTTAGTATTCAGCTGTGCTTCAACTGTCAGTGAAATACTAATGGAAATGTATCATATACTGAACCCAAAGTGACATACATATATATATACATGTATATATATGTATGTATATGTGTTAAAATGCTGTGGGTTATTGCACACCTAAAGATACTTCATTGTCCTTGCTTTTGGAGCTTTTTTTTATGTAAAGCCCTCAGTCATGGCTTAAAATCTGGCACTTCCGTATTAGTCTTTCTCTTTTTTTAATGGTAACTTTTTCTAATGAGGAGGAAAGTAAAATGGGAATTTTTGGGCAGCAAGTTATCAAATCCTTCGTCTTGTTTTCAGTCATCATTCAAAGTGGAATTAAGAAAAGGAGCATTTCATGACACACTGATAAATTTTGATGAAACTACTTGATAGTGGCTACAAACTGGCTTTATTGCAGTAATTTTAACTTTTGCTTTCTGTGTTTAAGGAGATGGCTTCTATTGTTGATTGATGCTTTTGAAATTAAATCAAGACATTGTGCCCTAGCATGAAGGTAAATGCAATCTGACATGGCTTGCTTTGGAGAGCTCATCATCTCTAAAGGCTTTGGAACCCCCCTGAGACGAGAGAGGATGGTAGGATGAGGAGACAAGTATTTTTATGCGGTTTTCTTCCATGTTTTTACTCTTGACCATGAAAAGGCAACCTTTTCTAAGGAGCAGCATGCTGAATCGCTCTATTCACAGACCTCTGGTGACCAGAGAATGCAAATTTCTTTCCTCAGGCTCTTTTATTAGTGGTAAGTAATACGCAAGCGGGTGGAGTTTTAGGAAAAGCATCTTAAGGGAGCATGAATAAAGGCCAATGTTTTATATGAACAAGAGGTCTGCATTTTCCTGATATACTAGAGCTTTGTGTGTGACATAAAAGCAGGTTCATCTGAAAACTCTCTCTGTAGTCATGCCTTGATTCACTGAAGTTTGGACTGAATACTCTTTCTGTTCTATTTTTTTGCTCAGCAATTCTTCTCTGGAATGACAGGGAATGAGGGATGTTCTGGGGGGACAAAACAATTGTTCCTTGCCAGCTCATCTGTAAGGATGTTGGCATTCTCAGGAGTTCCCACTCAGCTATCCCATCCAGTTATTCTTCTTCTGATAGGTTTTGCTAAGACAGCTTTCCCTGTGAGTCTGAGTGCTAATTTTGCTCATAAGGAATCTTTGCTGATGTCTAGAACAAATTTGCATACCCTGCTTTATAGAGCAAGCAGGACGAGCTACCTCCTAATTTTCTAAGGAATTCTCTTTGAACTCCAACTAACAGGTGAGGAAAAATGTCCTATTCCTCATCCACATGAAGACTAAAATGGAGTGTAAGATATTTATCACCATCTTTGTTACATTTCTGAGAGATTTAATAGTGCTCAGAATAATAGCTACGTGCTATTAAACTGAGGCATTATTTAGCAATTGGTGCTGTCTCAAGAGGATAATTACTCAGAAGTATCTATTTGAAAATTGATCTACTGCTAGTTGTATAAATGTCTACAGTGCCTGAAGTATTTAAATACTGAGAGGCTTTATGATTAAAGTTACCATAGTACGATATTTAACAGAATGGTGGATTTCTATTAATATTATGTGTGCTTAGATTCAAATGCTGGTATTCTCTCAGTGACTCAGGGGAATCTGCACCTACTGATAGCATTCCTACTGAGCAAAAGAAAGAGGGCATGTTGTGTGACATATAACATCCCCAGGCACAGAAATGAGTGTTCTCAAGTCAGAAAAGCCCCAGGTTATCTGTGTGCAGCATTGCTGAGTTTGGAGGGGATGTGACAGCCAGTTAAGTGTCTGCTGCCCACTCTGGGCATGATGATGAAGCGCTCTGTGAAGGAGGACAGGGAGTGTCTTCAATGTCTTCAATATTTGATCCATACTTGTGAAACTAATTTGGTCTCTCTTTAACTTTGCCACTTAACTGCAAAGACACTTGCATGTGTGTCTTTGAGTCTTCGAGAACCCAAGTGAGCAGTCGGGTTTTGATCAAATTGGTCAATGCACTCTAAAATGATTATAAGTGTCTGACATGTCATATGCAGACACACACACAAAGCAGGATCATATAAATCTCATTTTCTAGTTTAACTAGGTTAGAAAGAAGACTCTGACTTTGCACATAGAGTAATGAACATTAAAATAGTTATTGTCTCTCAAGGAAGTATTCCTGGAGTCCTTACAGAGAGCTGTCTGAACATGTGAGCTCAGTGCTCAGCAGTAGCAAAAAGGCAAGGAGGATGATTCAAAATTATTAGGAAATTAGTGCAATCAACAGGAAAAATCTTTACTCCATGGTACATATGATTTGAGGGGTTCTGACTGCCCATCCTAAAAAATGCTGGGTATGTCCAAAAAAATAGAAGGCCTTCAGTGACAAGAAAAAAAGGTAAATAGTTGTTATGACATCTCAGCTTGGAAAAGGTGACTCTCGGTGCATGATTACACAGGGCTGTGACATTTCAACGAAGTTAAATAAATGTTACTTTTTATGCTTCACAGTACAGCTAAAGTTCTGAGTCCAGAAAGACAGAAGGTGCACATTCCACGGAAAGGAACACTTTTCTAGCAGTGTATCAAAGATCGTGAATTGTGGAACCCCTTGGGAAATGAATTGGTAGGAGTCAGCAGTAAATACAGATTGGAAAGAGGATTTAACAGAGTTCTGGACACACTAGTCAAGGATGGTCCTTGTGCAGCTTCCAGGACAGAAAGACCTCTGAGGCTTGCTGGAAGATGCAGGGGTATAACGAAGGGAACAGTTGCTGTTTGTCCATGTTTTGATTTATTTTCCATTAGTGCCTGGTACCTGCGACAGGATACAGAGCCTGATGCACCGGTAGCCATAATCAAGTGTTTTATGAGGGCTCTCCAGAGCTGTATTGCTGGAGCCTGGAGTATTAGACAATATCCATGGCCACACTGCTCTACACAAGATCTGTGTGGAACATTGTTAAGAAATTCAGCAGAAAGAGGGCAGCTTGAAATAATCTAAAACCCATCAAATTACCTTCTGAGCTATGTGCTTAAATAAGGGAATGGAACTGGAAATTTGCAGATCAGGCATCTGTTTTGTAAAAGATTGGTGGACATAATTGATGGATACGCTGGTAGCACTCATAGCCCTTGGCTGCCAAGGCTGTGTGATGGGAGATCTTGGGAGTGAAAGGGCCAGATGATAACTGGTGAAGGGAAGGAGACAAACTGAAGTACTTGAATTTTACCATCTCCTGGGATGTCAGGACCCTGTAATGCCAACCGAGCAACCACTGGGTGTTCAAGAAAGCCAGTCATAATCATGAATGTGTTTTGAACTGCTCAGAGTAGCAGGGCTGCCGGAAGCTACCAGAGCTGCCACCAGTTTCAGCAAAGTCTTAACAGCCCTTTGGTGTGAGAGACAGGGATGCTGTCTTTTCTTTCTTTGTCCTTTTCTTTCCCCCATCTCTGTTGTTTTCCTTCCTATCTCTTTCTTCCGTCTGTTCAATACAAGCCTGGCACAGTGAGCCCAGACACACTCTCTTTCACAGCGCTGCTGTGATCCAGTGCCTGGCAAGGCAGGGAAAAGCTGTGTCCTTGTGCCACCTGATAGGAGTTACCAGGTGTTGAAGTGGCTGATAACAGCCACTTTCATTGCCTGCTTTCCACGGTAATGAAGTTGCAAGTATCAGTCACAGAAGCCAAGTTATCTGGCTGTGCACTTCTTTTCTTTTTGCTGTTACACATTTTTTTCTGCAGAAATTAGGACTGGGCTCCAGAACTAGATGTAGCTTGCCTCACGTGTTTTTCTGAAGGAGAATGTTTTTCACCACATTTGATACCATCCATGTATTGTTTTTGTAAGAAAAACCCATTTGCTAACAGAGATGGGGGTAAGGCATAGGTGAAGCTAGAAGACTCAATTGTTTATATTTGAAATTCTTTAGTTTTTTGTACTGTTCTCAGCTTTTCTCCTATATCTTCAATTAAAAGTTATAAAGATGTTTAAATCATTAGTGTTGCCATGGAGCTGAGCAGCCTGGGTCTGTGCTCTCAACTCAGACCAAGTTTCACTGTTCAGACAGGGTCATGTTAACACCTTAACCTACGACTCTTCATACTCTGTTTTATTGACATGAGTGAGCGAAGATGTTGGATGCTTTTTCCCCTCAAGTCACAAGCCCTGCTGCTGGAGGGCAGGCTGAGGCTCTGGGTCACTGGTGAATACTGGTATGTGAACAAGGTAGTTCAACTCCCTCAAGATCAAGCGGGTGACATTACAGCTGTTGGATTCAGGTCACATTCACCACCTTTTCTCTACAGCTAGAGAGGGAGATGCATTCAGCTGTTAAGTGAATGTGGAGATTATTGAGTAAACACAGGCTTTCGTATGTAGGGCTCTAATTACAAATCTGCAATATTTTTGTCATAAAATGACCTAGCAGACTTCTCTTAGTGAAGTGTTAGCATTAGCTGCTGACAGCCTTTGGAGTGTGTGTGTGTGTGTTTGACAGGGGATGCTGTGGAAGGAAACAGAATGTTGGATTAAAGAATGAAGCTAGCCAAGGTGGAGGAGGAAGGCTGAGCGAAAACTGAAGTAGGACATGAACCCTCTTTCAGGGACAACAGACCCTCACCCTTGCAGCAATCACTGCTGCTCCTGAGGCATCGACACGGCAGTAGGGAGGCGGTGCCTGGACCTAGTTTAAGAGAATAAATACTGCAATAGGAGTATGACTTTTGAAATCTTCTGGGGCAGGATTTCTGCATCTGGTGAGGAGGACCACGTGGTTCTTTTCGTGAAATGTCCCCAGTAACAAACATACGTATTAGTGATGTTCGCTTGTTGAGTGAGGAAATTGTTATTTTTCTTAAAACTGAACATTTTGGAATAATCCTCTGGCTATGCATTCTTAGGTGGCTGGTTATGGTCAGGGCTGTATGGTTAAGGGCACATTTGCACCATTTCTTGTTACTGTGTATCGTTTACTTTAAAATTCTGTTTGAGATACTTTTCTGGGTTTAATCTCCTTTCAATATTTGAGTATAGCATATGCTCACCCTTTTCTAAACCTTTACTACAATAATAGGAAAGTTTAAAATTTAAATTAGGGCTTTAACTTTAATTCTGTTTCTTGAGCCATGATGCATGTTTAATAGGTGGTGGTATATTTGAAAGATCTCTTTGGCAAAATCTTGCTTACCAATACTGAGATTTGTGCAAATAGGTTTATCTCACATTTGTGACTCATAATACATCTTGTTATAAAAAGGTTAAATAAAAGAAATACAACTTTTACAGAACATAGCGTATAAACAGACTCTTAAATGAATCCGTGATTTCCAGGTTAATATTAGAATTTTTAACTTCAGTGCCACACTTCTAATATATTTCAGGTTCCTTGATCCAAAGCTTACTTTATATTCTGAAGGCGTGTGATTGCTGTAATCTCAAGAGAAGATAAGCATGACATCTGGTTCACACCTGTGGTTTTAGGGATAAGAGCGTAGCTGCTTTATGTATTATTCAAGGCGCTCTGTTGAATTGGCAAGGAATTTGACTCTTTGAGGCCCTTTGTCCAAAGGTTTTTGTACTTGTCTAAAGTAAACATGAAAATAGAAGTCTTTATTCAGTAGGTATTGAATAGACTATTTATTCCAACCTATGCCTGCTGCCAGGAGGGAAATTAGTTATGCAGGTTAATTATCAGATTTATGATAAAGACTTTACTTGTACAACTCCCGTATTTCAGAAGTTCCATTGAGACATCTCGTGCTGTGAAAGAACAACACCAGGAGAGGTGAATGCACCAGTAGCACATACTGGTGTGGATTTGTGTGGCAGGTGGTACCTGCCCAGCCCTGGCCCTGGGCAGCTTGGGCCAGCTCTCCCTGCTGTGTGGTGGGAGAGGCTGCACCAGTTTGGAGTGGTCCCAGTTCCCATTTGTAGTTGCTGGCACAATCCAGGTATCTGGTGCTGGTGGTGACAGGAGTGGCATGAGCAAGAATTAAATTGGTTGGGCACCTCTAGAGCCAGAGATACCAAGTTTGGAGAGAAGCCAGCAGCTGTCACACTGAAAACCAGAACTTCTCTGGTGTCCATTACACAGGTGAATTGTTTGGGCGTGAGATGCTGAGGCAGAAGAGATGCTTTCAGACATATACAGCTGTGAGCCAGACTGGAAATGTCACTCTTGGGCATGCGAATAGTTTCTATTATTAAAATACAGTCGAGGGAAGGGATGAAACTGGCGCAGAGCCTGGCTGAGCAGGGACGCAACTGGGCGTGCCTCTCACCAGGAGTGCGCTCTGAAAACTGTACTGAACCAAAAGCCTGGGAAATTTGGACTCAAATGCCAATCTGGTGGCACTGTTGTGTTCTTCGGGGCTCCAAAGAAGTTCAGCACTCTTTTCTTTCAACATCAGTGGGCCTGTAAGAAACTGGAAGTGTTAAAGCTGAGAGGTTGTTTTTAGTGGCATTATATAAGGTGATACCACAAGCGAGCAACAGTGTCAGATGCACCAGAGGAGTCTCACGTGGCATCTGCAGACAGGTATGAGCAAGGGAGGGGGTGAGAATCAGAGCTATGTTTCTGTTTCATAGTCATGGAAGAATAACTTTGACATTTAGCAAAGGACCATTACAGAACATGTTTGCAAATGGGTTTGCAGCTGTGACAGTGGACAATGGTTTAACTTTAAAAGGCTACACAATTTCCAGCACTTTAACTTTTCTGTCAGTTTTGCTGCTTGCCTGAGTATTTTGCTTCTTGCTGTGCTGAAGTCTAGTTCTTTTTGATTTGTTAGTGTAAATCCAGAATCATGTCCTTAACACACTGGCGCCATTAAGATGGTGTACTCAGCTACTCTGTGTGTGTGTGTGTGTGTCTGTACATAAAGTCACTTAAGACAAGGAGTTCACAAATTTCTTAGCACTTCACTTCACATGTGTGCAGACTTCACTCTTTGCTTACTAAAACAGTCAGAGGATAAGGGTAGAGAAACCTAGAAAAGTAAGAGACAGAGTACAGAGATATTACATGTAAGGTTTTCCAAGACTGGGGAATTTGGGTAGGCAGCCCTTGGTGGGGAAAGATTTCAATTTGACGTATTTTCAGGAGATCCTGAGTTTCAGAAAGGATATAATGTACTCACTCCTTGCATATTAAACACTTTTGAGAATCTTGAGACAGACCACCCCCATTAAGCAACTGCATTGGAAAAATCCCTCATGTTCCAATGGGACAGCTGTGACAGAACTAGTGCTGTCCCTGCACAGGCTGTCACACATCCTTCCAGTAATCTGCAGGTAGCTACTGAGAACGGTGCTGGGCACTCTGCTCTGCCTTTGCCATTATGATGAGGGTCTAGATAGAGGTTTATTCTGCAAAATATGAGAAAACCCATATTATGTATACCCTCCAAGTAAGCTCTTGTCCTGGCCTGGTTCTGCTGTAACTGTCCATTTACTTCACAGTTCATAAATAAAAATAAGTCTGCAAGAGTACAGCCTGGAAGATTTCACATCCCCTCAGAGATAGGAATGGCCTTTTGCCCAGCAAAATGCTGCTGAAAATGCGCCTCATCTGCTGTGTAGCTTTGAATCCAGAGTGAAACTATAAATACCTTAAAATTTTTTCTGAGGCGTTTGGAAGTTCATTATACTTCTTGGAAGACCTTGCCTTCTTCCACTGAAAAAAAAAGAAGAAGAAAAGAAACTCATCATCAACAGCAACGAAGACCACACACAGAGGACATTTTGAATTCTGCAGTTCAAAAAGAGGAATTTGTGCTAAGATATGAGCTCTCAGAGGAAAGAATACTTGTGCTAGTGCATCTTTAAAGTGAATGGGATATGAAATTGTGTGAGGATTTGGAGTCACCACGGAGGATTGCTTTGGTTGGCTTGGGCCCTCGGGAGAGACAGGCGGGCCGCGTCTGGCAGGAGGCGAGACAAAGAGTAGGATAATTAACAGGAGATTAGGAGAAGAGATAGTGAACTGTGGCCATTGGAGATGGAAAAAATATAACCCTAGAAGCCAAAATTTGGATCTGCTGGACTGTTAGTTTGTAACAGTATATAAAGACGTGGCTTCTACAGTAAAATTTGGCTTTGCATGCACCCGGCGAAGTCCATGTTTCAGTCACTGACAAAATTGGTTTTGGTTGTCTTGTCATTTGGCGCTTAGCCACTTTCTAAATTGCCTTGTTTCAGTTTTTCAGCCATGGCAGCAGCTAAGTATTGCCTCTAATTTTTCCTTTTGGACAGTTTTAGGAAGCCAAGTTTGCCTCAGTGTTGTGTGTTTCCACTATCTTACTTGGAACATGCCACCATTAGACAAAGCCACTGTGAGTGAGACTCCGAGCTACTCAATAAATAAAAAAGTCTCTGGTAGAGGAGGTAAAGACCAGTGAAAGACACCAGCTGGCCTCCCAGAGCCTAGGAAGGTGCCCTTGGGTGTGTGGATGCACTGCCCCGCAGTAATTGTGTGCACTGAATTCCTACAACATCAGCTCGTAAAAGGGATGTGAACCACATGGCACAGAATGGTTTGGGTTGGAAGGAACCTTAAAGATCACCTGATACCAACTCCCTGCCGTGGGCAGGGATACCTTCCACTAGATCAGGTTATCCAGAGCCCTGTCCAGCCTGGCCTTGAACACCTCAGGGATGGAGCACAAAAAACTTCTCCTGACATCTTCTCCTGTCAGTTATGAGCTGGTTGAAGTTGGTACCAGTATTAAGGAGGCAACAGACTCTCTCCGTGAGGCACCTGTGTGACTCTTACTTACTGCAATATCAAGCAAATGAACAGCAACCTCAAAGTTTTTTTCCTCCAATAATACTCCATGTGGTACTTAATTTCCCATAGTTTTCAACTGTGTGTCATTCTTCCCATTAATTTCAAATTTTTCAAACTTGTTTTCATAAAACGTCCAGTTAAAGAAGGCAATGACCACATGAGCAATAGGCAATGACCACATGAGGAACCGAGGCCCAGAAATGGGCAGTGACCAATGCAAGATAGCAGAAACTCTCTAGTAGCCTTTGCAGTCCAAGGGCTAATAGGTTGCTGCTTCTCAAGTTACCAAAGAGACTTGATTTTTAAGAAATATTCCTACGTCTACACAAAAACCCCAGATATTTCCCTCTCCTTTATTTTCATGGACTTCTTAATCTTTTCAGAAAGGAAAGAGCCTTGCATTTTCAAAATTTTTCTTACGGGCATGAATGCAAGAGCCACAGAGATTTTAAACTTGCAGTGAAGGTTCTCCTGGAAACACATCATTCCAGTTCCTTGGTCTCGAAATGAAATACCATTTGCCAGGAATCCTCTGATGGAGGGGTACAAATGAGCAATACTGTGTGGTGCAATCTTTTATCCTTTTTTTATTTTTACCTCCTCTCCTTGGATCTCTTCCATCCCTTGGACATGTGGTTCATATCCCTTTCATGAGCTGACTGAGCACCCTGCTGTACACTTACCACCCACGTTTCCAGAAAAACAGCCTCCTAAATCTGTGTGTCTAACAAGGTGCTGTGATGTATCTGGATACACGGGTATAATTACCACAGGATGAAGATATTTGAAACATTTTTAGGACATGAGAAGGAAAGGTTCAAAGAAGCCTCCTGCTCGTTATGCTTCAGTTCTTATTTATGTCTTAGTATTAAAGTATTAGTATTATAATCTCCTGTGTTTGGAAGGAGGTCAAATATGAAACAACACTTGTAACACAGAAGAAGGAGGATCAGAAACAAGAGGCATTGCACTGGGAGGTAATAACCACAGCTCTATAATTCAAGAATCTTTTGCATTGTGAAAGAGAAGACTTACTGCTGATTTTTTGTTGGTTTTGAATGATTTATAACATTTCACTTGTGGTGGAGTGTTGCAATCTATGTTGTCATGGAAATTCTATCGAATTTATAGTTCCATTTATCCAAAACGATTTTCCAGACTTCATTTCATGGTGAATCATATGGCTGTTACTCGGAGTACAAAGCAATTGCAAAAAAGTTTCATGTTACGGAAAGCATAAACACTGACACTGTTATTTTCATATTAAAGTTATACAGATGAATGCAACATGCAGCTTTTTAGCATCAAGTGGGCCTTCCTTGTGTAATGACTCACTGTGTACACACGAGATGGATTTTCTTGTTAGGAATGGGAGCAGGCCTAAGGGGTATTTATTTCTGGCAACAGAAATCAGGGAAATTTCTGACTTGCCAAGGTCCTTCTCTCTTAGCATTCAGGACTTAACACTCGAGATACTGAGTGATGTGGCTGTGGTCCAACAATTCCTGGGAGCCCAGGGTGATCCCATGAGTACTGCGTTTCCTCCCTGTTCTACTGAACTGTCACTGCACCACTCACAGGTTCAAATGCTATGCAGACTTAGGGACAGAATGTGCAACAACTACCACCTTTCAGGTTGAAAAAGACTATGAAACTGCTTAGTCTTAATTTATAGCATAGGTACACCTACTGTGTAGTTTGGAGACAACAAAACAAGAATTCATGCTTACTGTTAAAGAAGATGAAATGGAAATTTACCATACTTCTAAGGGATACAAATGTCTAAATTGAGTTAAATTCTGGTATTTCACTTGCATGATCTTTGCTTTTCCTATTGTTTCAGCTCCTTTCATTTTTTTCAGCCTAGCATTGTATTCATTGTCAAGTTGCAATTACATTAGGACAGAGTCCCTGTCTGGCTCTTTGTTTTGCAATTTTACCCAGCACACTTTTAGGCACTGTAGAATACCAAGTTATGACATTCAAAATACATCTCCCTACCTGCCTAACTACAGTTAAAAATTCACTGATGAATAATAGACTAGGCAGGAAAAACATGCCATTATCTGCTCCTGTTCAACTTTATCTTTTCAAAAGAATGCAATATACTCTGTGTTATTACATCAAGCTCTGGTAGGAGAACTGGAAAACATCACGATTCACTCTTCCCCCTGCCTTTCCTAAGCAGATTTTGAATATGTTATAAATGATAAGTTTTATGTATTTTTTAAAGAGAATATAATGAGAAGTCAAACATCAGACTTTATTGCCTCAGTGTACATCTCACACTCCAGTAAACACATAGACTGCAGGACAGTTATTCTGAATTTTTAGTGCTGCAGTGAAGATTACATTACGCATGTAGAAAATTTTTATTCCAGCCAAATGGATCACATCATCCAGTTCACTGGAAATCTATGCACATATTTCAAGTAAAAGTAAGTTACATGCGAGCTTTCAATTAAGAAAAATCATGTATGATTCATAATCTTAGCAGAGAATTTATTTTTGTGCAAGAGGTTTTAAATCCAGTTGTAAAAGTGGCTGAGAATAATTTATTCTTACAATGTAAGCAGCAAAGGCACTAATTAAGAATTAGTATATTCAGTGCTTAACTCCATAATTTAAAGCAAACATTTCAAAATTTTTGTGTTACCACTCTGCAAAGATTTGCAATCTACCTGCGCTGCCTGGGTGTTGTGCTCTTCTGAAAATACTCTCAGTCTCTAAAGCAGTACATAGTAAAACACATTGCTGCTGCCTCTGCATCTTGCTGTCTGATTCATCAAAAAATTGGCTGGTCTGTAAAACTTTTTAATTTTTTATGCTTTTTACCATGCTTTGAATTGCATGGTAGTCCTTGGGTTGCTGGAAGGAAATGAGCAGAAAGCTAATTATGATGATCTTTTCCCTTGCACCAGAATTCCTGATACTATTGAATATTCTGTACTCCACATCTGTGACAGCACAATGAGCCTTTGTTCATTTTTTAATCTAAAGAGAAATCTGCTGTAGGAGGTTGCACAGGGTGATAGCAGCCCAATTTAAAAGTCTCAATTATTTATTTTTAAAATACTTGGCATCTGTCTATGGAAAATATACTTGCTTGGTTTCCAGTCTCTTAGAATTGCTTTGAACTCACATCTTCTGGGATCTATCAAACACTCATTGTGGCTTTTCTCTCATAAATGCTGAATGAGTTTGGCCATGATAGTCTGTATTGGATGTAAACTTTCTGTCTTTGTAGTGGGGTAATGACAGCAAAGAGATGTCATGTGTGGGAATGGTGATTTCTGTCTGGATGCCTGTCACACCAAATAGAGAGACAGAGCCTTTTATTTGTGGATGAGTGGCGGGGAGAAGCCCTTCATTGGAAGTAGGCTCAGTTTTTGCAAGCCAGTGACATTTCATAATGAGGGTTTAGTCATTCAGAGACAATTGCATTTAATAAAATCAGAACTGGTCTCTGGTGGGCAGTATTTCTCAGTAATATGCACATTTTGGACAGCCTGTCCTTACAACATCAGTGTGGTGGCAGCCCAGTTTGGCATTAAAATCTAAGCACAAAGCAGGGCCTGACATTGTCAGGTCTGGATAACACCAGATTTCTGTAGAGTTTGGAAGAACACGGTTGAAGAAAGGTGTTTCTGCAGGGAGTAAATTGTCCTGAGGAGGAGGCAACTTCCGGCCCCCAGGGCATGGTGGAGGGGTAGGAGCTTGGAGGCAAAGGCTCTCCAGGCTGGAGAATCACCCACATGTTGGATGTATGTGGTGTGTTCACTTGTGTAAGTGTTGTAGGCTGGGAATAGACCTGAAGTTCTTGGAAACAGTAATGGTTGGCCACTGGATCTTCCTGGACAGCAGAGACTAGAAAACATGACATGTTTCTTAGGGTGACTGGTGATTATCTCCTGTATTATGGCAGAGTGAGAGCTGTCTCTCTAATCCTCTGTTTTAAGGCATTTGTAATAGTCTGAAGATTTTGCCTTCAGTGATCTTTTTTCAGGCTTAAATCTGTGCTGTACAGCAAATCTCTGTCAAGTTTGAAAACAATTCTTTTATAGTTTGAAGAGTGTCAAAGCATGAAGTTTTTCCTTTAAAAACAAACTCTTGCCCTCTCCCTGCCTTGGTAAAGCTCTGTAGCTGCAGTAGTAGTTGTGGTAGCATTTTAGGATGGAGAGTGTCTTCTGCAGGAAAAGTACCTTTGTTTCACTAGGGATGGTTTGTCTCAGCTTGGTTTACCAAAACACTGAAAATTTCGAGTTGCTGGGACACACACGGTTTTTATGATACCTCTTTACAAGGTAAATGCAAGCACACTGCCGTGTTGCACATCTGGGATTAAGGAAGGCCATGTAAGCCTTTCCCAGCCTTGTTAGTTGTCGTGGGACTAGATGTGAAAGTCTTGTAAATCTCATATATTGTGCCATAGAGAACAGGACACTGATGCCCTCCTGGACCTGTGCCACGGGGAAGGCTGTTTCAAGCACAGTCAGCAGGGATGTGTGGAACAGAGCATTCTGACTGCAGACAGGTAGTGTCACACTACGAAGGACTTTTCAGGCTTTCCCATTACTGCAGGATTCACAGCCTTTAAATTTGTTAATTGTGGAAAATAGAAGCTGTTGTGAAATCACATGAAAAAATGTACAACAATGATGTTGTATGGGGCTGAAATCAGGCACACTTCAGGTTGGATATGTAAGCTTGGGTGATTCTCCATTATTCATTTCACAAATAGCATATTATAATCAGATCCAGATTTTCTTTAGCTAAAAGCCTCTTTTTGCATTCTGTACTGCTGCTTTGTATGTCCCAGGCAGAGACAGTAGAAGTCATTTATATGCAAAGTGCACCATATATTGTATATACTAATTATATAATAAGGAGTAATAATGAAAATTTTCTAGCATGTTTAGGCCACTTAAGTATGCAGTGAAATTAATTTTACAGTTAACTGTCTTATTCCCACATTGTACATAAAGAACCTTATCCCACCCATAGAAAATATTAAATTAACTATCTACTGATAAATGCATTCGATATTATGTATATTATGAATTAAAGAACAAAAATACATTGGATACATTTGCATTTTATTGTAAATTGGGGAAAACAGATGAGGCTGTATTATGGAAGAGAACAATATGTGATCACATAATTAGAAAATTGTCATAATACTAATGCTCAGCGGTGTCCAGGTGTGGTTTTATGAGCAGCCTGAATCATGAGGCTTTGAGGGTGTAACTTTTAACATTGTTTTTGCAGGGTATGTGTGTGTAAATTATATAATAGCAACTCCTCAGATATTCTACTCCTAAAATGTGCCTTCTAGCTGTATAAGCACATAAGGAAGCTACTGTATGACAGATGATGATAATTTTTCATACGAGACAGTTCCCCTTGACGTGATGGATGCAGAGAGAGGAACCACGCTCTCTGGAAAAATACCAGGGAGCAGCGGTAAAATGCTCCAATGTGTATGGTAATCAAGGCAGAGTGTGGTTCCTGATTAGGCTGTGAGATTGCACTGCTAAGATGAGGGATCAGAATGAAAAACTGTTTTACCAAAGCCCTTGCACTGTTATGCAAGAGTGTATTGTAAAAATTAATTTCCTTAAAATGCCACGAGCAAAATTGATCCAAAATTATTCTGGCATATGCTGAACTCACTCAGTGATGCTTTCCTTCATAAAGTCCTGTGAGGACTATATAGTGAAGTGTTTCATGTAAGGTATAGATAATTTCAGACTTTATTTTAAAGAGGAGCAAAATGTAATTTGTGAGCGTTCTGTCAGCTTTGGTCTGTGCTGGCTAAACTGAAGTTTAAGCAATTCTACCTGAAACAAACTGTTTCTAATTTCTGCATCAATGAATGGCTGTACCTTGCTCTGCATTTGTTCAAAGCACAAGTTGTCAGAATCTGGACGCACCACCACCTTTGTGAGATATTGTCAGCATCTGTGTGTGTGCTGTGAGTATGCTGGGAATAGGAAGGCCAAAGAAGGGGAAGAAAATTGCTTTCAAATTTTATAAAACTAGTGTGAGTGCCAATTTTTTTCTTTTTTTGTGGGCTATTTGGAGTGTGGTCTTCCTCCTGCTGAAAAAAGTACCTCTGCCTCTGAATGCTCTGATCTTCATGTTGGCCTTTTCCCTATGTGATGAAGTTTTTTTAACTGTATAATACTGGCAAAGCACCTATCCACTACAGCCAATATATACAGTCAGAAGCCTGAGAATCAGTAAATATGAGTAGGAATGTGTCTGTACAAGATAAAAGGATATAATCTCTCCTGGCATATACAAAATATGGGAAAAATAGTGCTTTTGTGAATATAGTAGGATGTGTCATGCAGCACTATTTTGGAAAAACCCAAACAAGTGTTTTGGTCTTGCAGACAGACTTGCTGGAGGGAGCCATGGTCAGACCAGCAGTGTTCTGGGAGGCATGGGCAGTCTCAGCTAGACCTTACTTCTCCCTCAAACTATGAGCGGTGTGCCTATCTCTTACCATCATTGTAATGCTGTGAAAAGGGCAGGTACTGGTGATGGGCAGCAGAGTGAGTGCACAGGTTCAACAACAGGCCAGTGGCAGAGAAGTCAAGGGGTCCATTCCCATTTCATAGCCAGGAACAGATATTTTTTTTTCTGGCACCAGTGAGCACAAGTGAGCATACATATCAGCCCGCCAGTGCTGGTTTGGGTTGTGAAATCCATCTGGAAGTTTCCCTCAATGGCCGCAGGAGCAATCGCTGTGAAGTCCAGTCCTTGTGCTTGGCTGTCACCATCGGGCATGTGGTTTTAATTTGTGTTGTGTAGGGTACACGTACAGCAACTGTTACCAACACTGAATTTATTCCGTGACCATGTACACACCTGCATGGTGTAGTGTAGAGAACGGAGCGTTGCATGTTTTAAACCAGATCCTTCAGAGCAAATCGTGGCTGATAGAGATGGACTAACACTAGCGGCTTCTTTTGGAATGGAGGGGTTGAACAGCTACTGGAGAAGCAGCAGTGTGTTCAGGCAGCTGGCAGAAGTGGGAGCTTGGCTACTGTGGGAAGTGGAACAAGAACCATACAGGAAATTAAGAGCACGAGCACCCACAGGCCTCTGTAGGCTGCCCTTACTCGTGGCATGTGTGTAATGGAGTGGAATTGTTTATCAGCGTGTATGGAGGAAGCTGTTCTTGGTCCTCCTCTATTTGTGTAACTCCAACACTTGCTAGTTTGGGGTAATCATTGTTCTCACCTGCTCTTACTTGGGGTTTGTGTACTTATTAATATTTATTCATTAAAAAATTACATCAATATATCTGATTTTGTCTCATACTTTTTGCAGACTACTAACAGTTTGGAAATAAAAGTCATGAAATTTAACTGAAGACAGGGAGAAGTGTGACCCTAACTGATAGACCTGAACATCAGAGGCTCATAAAAATGCATTGCTATGGAGAGAGACTTTTATCTTATGAATTACTTTAGGAGTAAAGGAATAACTCTAAACACTGAAATCCTTTTCAAAATTCTCTATGGATTTTGAGATAAATATATTTAGCACATTTAACAGAGCAGGAGATGAGCCTTCAATGTGCAAAGAAATGAAGAGATGCTGGCAGATAGCACAAAGTTTACCATCTGAACGGACTGACCATACCGTTTATCCCTGGGTTTGATATTAAAATGCATTGCATCAACTCTGTTCCCTGCTTACTGTCCCAGCAGGGCAGTCATGCTATTAATCAAGATGGCTGGTTAAACAGTATTGTTCAGCAGATTTCCTTTATCTCAGGTTCATAACACTGGGTTTACGTACAACGTGTATGCATCGCATCATGTGAAATATGTATGAATCAACACTAATGTGATTCTGTTGTTGGTTTTAATTTTTGCAGATGCAGATTTACTTCTACAACCCTGATGACTTTGACAGTTTTGGAACAGCAGTACTAGAAAACAGGGTGGTAGGAGCCATGGCCGTGTTTTTTCAAGTAAGTTTAAACAAAGGCTATATCCATAAACCAAAGTGTTCACCAAGTACTGTTTAATTCATTGAATTGTTTCAAGCTTAATGGATGCATCCGTTTTCTTGTTCCCACCTGTCTAAGTGAAAGGTATTTCATATTGTCTATGTCTGATTTAAAATGTAAATAAGTATATTTAAAAACATAATGAAAAATTTTGCCTGGATTGTTCTGACTTTATAGCTGCTCTACAGATGCAGATTGGAGAATACATTTATCATGGAACTTCTTTGCTGCTGAAGCGCATTGCTGCAGTCCCTGGAATACTAACAAACCAACACCAACTGGTTCTGTTTAGGGAAAACTTAAAATTCAAATGTAGCTTGAGAGAAAATTAATCAATAAGTTTCATCAATCTTATCTGTAGCAGCTTCTTCTAAATTATCATAGTAACAAGTTCTTGAACAGACCAGGTTTCCGAATGAGTGAATTTATGCATGCACTTGTTTGAAATGCATCCTGAGAGATGCAGATCTGGGGCTGCTGGGTGAGTTCATTTGTGGTTCCACACACTCCAGATCTGCAGCATGGGGCAGGGAGCACCGCTGGTGATGGGAGTGTCACCCATGGCGGTGGCATTCAGCAGTGTGAGCTCTTTGTCACCGCATGTCAGAAACAGGGTCTTACCTTTCTGACTCGAGTTGAAGGGAGGGAGTTGGAGCCGCTCCACACCACCAGGCTGTCACAGGCAGAGAAGTAGCTAATGAAGATTTGAAATATCTTGAGGTCTTGCTTTTCAGAAGAGAGGAAGGGAGGGAAGAGCAAGGGAAAATGCTGATCCTTTGTGAGGTTTCACAGTAGTTTTTTACTGAGGAAGAAAGTGATCTTGCTGTTATCTTTGTGAAGCCAGATAAAAAGGAATATGCAAGTACTCATATGTAAATACCTCCCTTTTTCTTGTGATGTTAGAGTGACAAGCCTGACTCTGCTGCTCAAATTTAGTAAGGTTGGCTTTTTGCATGTCACTGATTTTGATCAAATGCTTTGATAAGGAGAAAAGACAGATCCTTGTATTGCATAAATTGCTGTAACTCTGCTGACATCAGTATAGCGGAAGGAGGCAGGTTAAATTCATCACTGTTGGATTCTGAGCACTTCTGTGGTGTTTCATATTAGGGCAAAGTTGGTGGAGCTGTGATAATTTACAGTGGCATGGCATGATGATGATTCCCCAGACTTCTTAATCTCAGTGTACTACAGGAAGCTGTGGGCAAATTGAATTTGGCCATACGAGACAGAAGTTTAGAAACAGAGCAACCAAAGGCTGGTTCATACCACAGTGAAGCATTGTGGGTTTGGTGCGTGTGCCGTGTCAGAAGGAGCATGGGTTTGTGCCATAGTGTGCAACACGTTGTGGCATCGTCTGTCTGGAATTTAACTGCTAAATTACCCTGATGGCCTTCACATCAGCCATGTGAAGCACTGCCCCATGGCACACCGCTTCCTAATCTGTATGTGACATGTATTCTCTAAATCCTTTTTTGTTTTTTAAGAGGATCTTAAAATTATGGTGGGACTGTGTTTGGTATTCCCCACCTGCAAAGCCAGGTGCTGCACTTACTGAAAGTCTCTCTTTGCATGATTCTAAGGGAGCCATTAAACTCACTAAAAATAACTTAAAATAGTGTGTTATGCTGTTAAAAACCCCATCTTTAATTGTAAGAGACCTCAGGATTTTCAAGATCCCAACTGAGTGTTGTAGTCCCCTCAGGGAAGCAGAAATCTACACTTTTCATCATTTCTAGCCCTGCCTGCCACAGGATATGAGGCTGTAAAGTCTGGATGATGGTGCAGCTGGTCTCTGCTGCTCTGGGAGCTGTGAAATCTGAGGCCATTACTGATAAACACTCTCTGATCTTTTCCAGAGAGTGGGGTTAAGGTAATTCTTTGGCAAAGTGACTCAGGGACAACCTGTTTTGTGGCTGCAAGGAAGTGGTTGTGGGATTTTGGGCATTTTTTCATTTTCCTTTGGGTTGAAATGAGAAATCAGTGCTGTGTTGTTAAACTTTTGAGTGTATCAGGTTTTCCTTCTGGGAAGTTCTGCTCCAAGACAGAGAATGGTCGAGGAAGATTTGTAAAGCCCCATGTCCCCAGTCTGGAAGGGCATATGCTGAATTTTGGACCCTGTAAGTAAACTTCAGGGACACCAGTATGACAGCTGCTATTTTGGCCATCATGAGGATTTTCCAGAACTAGTCCCATAGAGCTTGAGTTGTTATACACAGAGTTAACATAGGGTTATTAATGGATGATGATAATCCTTTGCAGATCCATACCGTGTTTGACCAAGGTGCTGTTTTAGCCCCCTCAGCTGTGTATCATATGCTGGGCTTGTTGATCTATCACTTGGGAAAACTTTTTTATTGAGAAATAATTGGTGTTCCCTGAGCCTTGCTCCCCGAGAGTCCATGCAGATAAACTTGTCATGGCTAGTATTTCATGCAGCTAATTTAAAGCCGTCTTTTAAAACTGATCCCTAGTGACTTTTGAGTGAAATGTCCCTAAGATGTCCATGGTCACATTTTGATTGGCAGCTTAGATGGTTCAAGTACAGCAGCTTTCTGTTTTCCGGAGCTTTAGTCCCATCTTGAACTCATTTACCTAGAACGCAGCTTTTAAAAATTGTAGCAAGAGAGGTCATACTGTTTTTTACAAATGCATTAGAAAACTGTATCATGCATGCTTTTCTATGTAAATACTTCAGCATAAATTATTGGATGTGTTTGCCATTAAGCCAAGACTTGGATTTTTGCTGATGTGGTAATGCTGTGTTGGAATGAATGTGCACAACACTGGCTGAGTTTATAG
Organism: Eulacestoma nigropectus; assembly: GCA_013397775.1. Lineage (NCBI taxonomy): Eukaryota > Metazoa > Chordata > Aves > Passeriformes > Eulacestoma > Eulacestoma nigropectus. The sequence goes on from VZTE01001673.1 coordinate 258,905, forward strand.
TCTGGCAGGTGTTTTTTGTTTGACTGATGTTCATAAATGTTCCTTTAAAAATCAGGTTCACCAGTGAGTGAACATTATACTGAATTATACTTACATTAAATAATTAAGAACCCTCTTTCTTCCTTCTTAAATAATTTAACTTGGACTGTATAAGAATTTTCCTTATTGAATTCATTATTTCAGGGGCAATTTCCAGGTAAAGTACATTGGTTCTGAACTTGGATAATTGAAGCACTTGGAACTTTGTTGTAATTAAAGCTATGCTTTTCTCATTGCTTTCATTTTAAGCTCTGTTGATAAATGCTATTTCTGTTTGTGTGCTGCAGGTTAGTTGAACTGACAAAAAAAAATGACTACACTAAGAAACAATTCTTGCAAATACAAACTACCATAACTGCTCATCTCTGTATCTCATTGTGGATAGACGCTGAGAGGGTCTCACACAAAATAGCACTGTGGGGACTCTATAGCAGGTATTCTCAATTTGCAAACGAGATGAGCTGGCCTAAAATCTCTAGCTTGATTTTCTTTGTTGTTAAAGAGAACTCACTTGTTATTTTAGCAAAAATCAAAATCCCCTGGAGACAAATGAGAGAATGCCAGGACAAATGAGACCTTACCTTCTGACAAGTTTTTCAGGAGAACACATTATGGCCATTCCTTTCAGTATTGCGGTGATTTGGTGTTTCTCAAAGTGAAGCTGGAGCTGGTGGGAGATGTTTAGCTTGATGAGCCCATCACCTCCTGCTGACAGCATCCTCTTGGCTGGCAGGAAAGGCTTCTGGATTGGCATGAAGGGTAGCACCGCAGTGACGGACCCAGCTGAGGGGTCCTGTTTTTTGGAAATCTTAAATGAGCCTCTGGCTGCACATTGGGACCCACCAGCTGCTGGAACAAACGTAGCAGGTCCCAGTCCAGCCAGGCACCTCAGGCTTGATTTAAATGATCCTACTTTGAATAGTTGGTGCGCATGTTTAATTTCAGCCCACATAAGATTCAACTTGTGGTTAATGATGTTCTGGCTCGGGGCGTTGGTTAATTGTCAGGCTGACCTGGTTTTGAAGCAAGCCAGGAGTGGAGGGCAAGGCCCAGGTCCCTCATGGTTCCTGAGTCATCCATACATTTCATCATAAATGTAATACATATTTGTAAGTCACATTTAAAATGAGTAGTTACTTGGATTAAATGCATTCAGACATATTGCACAGCTCTGTTTTAACCATCTAACAATGTAATTCATTGCACACTTCACTACTTGCTTTATTAAAGCCAAACTTAAAAGTGTTCAAAACAAACATATTGCTTTTGCATTTGAAATATTCATCTTTTAGTCCTGCAGTAGATTCATTATGGCAGAGAATACTTCATTCCTTGATTACTGCTGTGAAAAGACACAATACTGATTCCCTAAGCACTCATAAAATATTCGATAGCTTAGAAATTCAGGAGGAGGTGATGGAATTCTTGTTCCTACAGGGAGGGCATATAAATCTATTTTATATTTGCAAAGAAAACCATCAGTGATTAGTTACTGTGTTTCAGGTACTCAAACAAATCATCTCTAAAAAAGTTAAGTAAAAATGAATTTTAAAATAACTTTTAGCAATGCTTTCATCATTAAAATTAGCTCCATAATGATGAGTGATGTTGAAACCTCAATCACTCAAGAGCTTCAACAGTGCACAGCTAGATTTTTAAAGATAATTAGGTACTTGGCAGCAAATGTGCAACTAGCAGTATTTTTAAAAGTACATGGGATAAAAATCAAGGGGTTTACATGTCTTTTGCCGAGTTGCCTTCCAATGCTGACGTGTTTTTGTAAGTTTGTTGAAAAAACTACTCTGTAGCCCTTTTAACTTTTAGATCTATGTGTGTATTATTTGCATATGAATATCTATATATTTACTAGTTACTCATATATCCAGAGATTTGTTCTTCAGTAAAATGTGTGTTTGTGGCCTTGCTTTTTGTGAGATTTTTTTTGGTAGTAATTCTTGGTCTGCTTCATCAATATGATCAATCACTCACTTTTCCCAGGTGCCTAAATGAGCTGAACACTGAATAAATTGGTGGAACACCACCAAAGCTATTGAATATTTGCCAAAAATATGCTTTTTGAATGTGTATTTCTCAAATGATAGAATTCAGCTTTTAACTTCCCTTAGATGCCTTTTTGCTCCCTGTTCTTCCCTTTCATTAACTGTTGCATGTGTTTGCCACCATAATAAAATAGATTCAGTGAATAAGTGATTTAAATACGGTGACTGTTGAGAAAATCACATCCAGTAGGAGACAGGGTCCCATGTGCCCATCTCAATTCCTGGCAATGCCCTGATTCTGCCTCTCCCTTATTCTAATGTTTTTTGAAAGTCTGAGCAAAACTAGTTTGATTTTGACAATGAGAATGGAGAGAGAGGTGTGCACTTCTCTTAGAACATTATATCCACCTACATGAAGCATGATCAGTACTCCAGTGTTTAGGCAATCTCTTAAAGGTGATTTGCAATAGGGAAAATAACACATGGCATCATTAACATTCAGGGCATCATCCAGAGTCATTGAGAGACTTTTCATTTATTTTAATAGACTTCTGATAGATGTAAAGACCTTAAAATTGAATTACAGTATTAATTCTTTTAACGGTTACATTAGAATCCATGGGGCTTTTATTAATAGTAGCTCATGAATAATAAAACTGTTATTATTGATTAGCAGTGTTATTTAGTATTGGTACAGGTATATTTTTATCATCTTCATACCATGAAGATATGTACAGCTCCTTATTCAGTACTTGTATACCAGTAACTGGCCCTGTAAGTGAAGACAAGCAAAACAATTTCAAATGTGTTCTTCTTTACTAAGTCAAATTTCTCGGCATTTTGAAATGTTGCAGTTGTTTGAAAACATTAGTTGTTACTAATAAAAGCAGTACCAGGGCCTTCAAATGGTTGAAAAATAGTACAGAGGTACAAAGTAGCTACCCTGACGTATAAAGACACAGCTGGAGTAGGTAAACGTGGCCCCTGCAGCACCGAGAGCACACCTCTGAGAAACACCTTGTGCAATACATGCAGTGGATTCATACAACATATGAAGCATCTCTGGAGCAGAAAAGGATTCTCCTAATTTTCCAGCAAATAAGTGGAGATAAAATTGTCAAAAGTGATTTTGTGTCATGGAGAATTTAAATACAAAATGTTTAGAGTGTCTTAAGGTCTGTTAGACTTGAGTAGAGTTCAGTATGTCAATGGCACAGACCAGCCTCCAGAAGTCTTTTTTTAGCAAAAATATGCAAGTTTGGGTGGCTAATAACAAATGTTCATGCTGATCAAACAACTTGCTCTTGAAACCATTTTGATTGGAGGAGGGTTTGGGTAGAAGATAAAAATTCATGGAAACTGTTTCTAAAAAAATCAATTCTACCCTTTCCATTAAAGAAAACAATTTTTTTTTTTTAACTAAGCCCAAAATTCTGATTTTTATTTCAACTTATGTTGAAAGTTTCTTTAGGAAATGTGAATATTTTTGAATATTTTATGTAAAATAAGAAAGGAAAGGGAGAACAGATGGGGAATAGCTCTGGGAGTAAAATATGTATCTATATATCTCCAATTTTGGTGCTTATTAAATTTCCAGTGCTTAACAATGAGACTTTATTCTGATCCATACCCCTGCCCAGATTGGTCACGTTTCAAATGATGTTTAATAGTAAAACTACTGTTTACAACAGAGATTTTTGGTTTTTAAATTAAGGTTTCTTGTAATCATGTTCTTCATCCTTTATTTTGGTACATAAATGAGCAGACTGATTCTTGAGAGCACTAGGCTAACAATCTCTGATGAAGTCTTGAGTTTAGTAGAGAAGCTTCAAAAGGTTTTTTGTTGTGGAGGATGATGCAGTTGTGAGAAGGGCAGAGCTACATCCCTTTCTCAAAAAGAGGGGCAGATAAGAGGGTGAGGAAGGGGCAGACTGCAGGGGTGAGCCCTGGGACCTTACTAGGAGCAATTTGGGGAGCATGGGGAGCTGGGAAGGGATCTGTGAGCCCAGCAATGTTCATCACTCAATGCTCCTGGGCTCAAGAAATGAGGGCTTTGCTAGTGAGCTGAATTGCACTGAAGAAACACTGGCCCTTTCACCTGTGGGGTTTTTTTTACCAGATATGCTTCAGTTCTCCAAACTTCCAGTGCATTGACAGCAGCACTGATACACACCTTTGCTACTGGGTTGCTGTGCAGAGCCTGGGCTCCTGGGATTCCCTCATGTCACATCCCATGCAAACACGAGCAGAGTTTCTGTCTGTGTGCAGAGTGCTGTGGGTTTGGGCTCTCGCTCACATGGCTGCACACTTGTCATGGCTTATCATGAGAAGGAGCTCATGTGGCTAAATCTGTGAGTGTGAAGAGCAGAGGTGTTCACACAGCAGCCTGAACACCCTGAGCAAGCCTGCTTGGAGGAATGAGGTACAAATGTGTGAGCAAAAGGGGGGCTGGATTTGGAGGCACAGACTGACAGGGCGGCTGAAACAGATCGTTCTTGGAAGCAAACACATCATTCCACTTCTGCTTGCCTGTGTTCTGCCAAGAGGCTTTTGCAGTCTCTAGATCATGATGGCTGCAACCTGCTGTGTTGAAACTTTTCTATCCACAGGCTGACTGTGCAGTGTAGAAGGATAATTTACCTTATGTGCACTTATCTTCTTCAGTGCCCAAGCAATCGTCTTCTTTTCCCTTCTTCTCTTCATTCTATGAACTTGTTCATGGTATTTTCAACTAAGGCAAAAAGTCTGATGACCTCCAAAATGCAATGCTTTCAATTAAAGCATTTTTGTTAGATCAAGTTTAAAAGGGTATGGGCTGTACTGAAAGCGGTGCCATGCAGTTCTTTTTATAGTGCAGAGCGAAATACCGGAATGCACAGAGAGTCTTTGGCTTTTGTTTTGTTTTTAATCTCAGATATATCTAGGGAAATGAACTTCCAAAGTATCTAAAAAAGTTAATTGAAGGTAAAAATTAGAATTAGATCCTTCGCTCCCCCCCCAAATTCACTGTCAGTGCTTTCTTACCTGTGAACTCTGAGACCATAACTCACAACTTGTGCTGTCTGGTTTAAATGCAGCAGCAAAGAGGGGGGATAACAGTGGGGATGGGTTACCAAGTGACTTCGGCTTTTTGTGATAAATCACAATCCTTCGCTCTGATTTATTTAATGGAAAAATCACAATTATTGATGTTAAGAAGGAACTGCAAACTTTCGTGCTGTTGAGAGGACTTGGACTCCAAAATTCTGCAATTCTGCAAATAAGGAAAATGCTCTGCATATTTTATGGGGTCTTTCATCAATGTTTTGAGCTATTAATGAGAGCTGGTTGTATGCATTGCTTGGGGAAAAGATCTGTGTGCTCTTCTCGTTTAAGGTTCATTTGAATGTTAGGATCACTCTCTTTCAGTTTACAGCGTTGTAAATGTTTTTGACCTGCAGTTTTTTGCTTTCTCAGTGATTCTTAATTGATTAATGTATTGAGATTAATCCCAAGTGGGATGCCATTATTAACTTGCTTTATTGAATTATATACCAACCTGTTAGCATTAATTCTCATAATTGTCCCCTTACATTTTAGTGTTTTTATTTGAATTACTTGCCTCAAGAACTTGATTAGCATGCTTTTGTGTATTCTTTTGCCTCCCTTTCGTTTCTCTCACCCTTGATGTTCAGAAGTGGAATCAGTTTAGGAATATTTATAGTGTCTAATGTCAGCTTCGTAAACACAGTAATTTACTTCTCTGTGATTTAAAAATATCCTGTTTGTTTAAAAATAAACAAAAACAAACCAAACCATTTTGTAGCCATGCCATAAAAATGTTTAAGTTTATAGAAAACGTCTTGTGGAGTTTTCATTACCAGACTCCTGAAAATGACACTTAGATGTGTAATATGTAAAAATTACAGTTGTCAGTCTATAATCTCACCTCTTCTGTGGTTCAGGAAGATTGAGATTCAGGAAGTCTACTGATTATAACCATTAGACTAAAAACCAAATTAGTTTCCTAACTACAGTAGTAGTTTTTGCATTTCGGCCTCTGCTGGGCATTGTTGATGCATCACTTGGTCACTTTGTCAAACATCGCAAAGCAATCCTAGATCTGGGACAAAGTGGAGGGACCCCCAGCCTTCCTGCAGGCTCCATCACTGCTTTAGGGCAGGGACAACACCTCCTCTTTGTGTCTCTGAGCATTGAGAAGCCATCAAATGTGGCTTGTTTGTAACTGTGATAGCAATGATTGCTTCATCCCTGTCCTTCTTACATGGTCCAAATCTGGTGCATTTTGACTTGACCTTTTCTTTAAGAAAGAGAGAGAGAGAGAAAAAAAAGCTGTAAATAAAGTATCTATTTTTTGCTATATTAAGTTTTCGGAGAGTTTTGCTAAAATTAATCTTAGTTACAGAATCACAGGAGATGTAAAGCTATACATTCATCTCCTTTCCTCTCCTCTCTCCCAAACACAACAGCTGCCTCTGGGAAGTCCCTATTTTCTCCCAGTTTTTAGACATCCAGCCTGGATTCCAGGAAGATAGTTTTTTCTGCCTGTCTGCCCACCTCTTTTTAAGGTTTAATTTGTTTTGATTTTTTTGTTTCCCAAACTGGCTCTGTGTTCATCCAGCTCTCCTACCCATTTGTCTCTCAGAGGATTAATCGAATATGATACATGTGGTTTACATTCATGGGGCATAGACGGAGAGATCTAACATTTCAGCCAGGAAACTCCAGTTCTCCAGTCCACATGTTGCCCAGTTTTGCAGGATTTTGAACAAAATTTGTGTAACCCTTAGAAAAATGACACCTGGTTTTGCCCTCTGTATCTTCCATGAAACTGCAGAGTCTTCGTATGTCTCTGGTTACCAGTTAGTCTTATGGCGTATTTTAAGTGAAGGTGAGCACAAGATCTATTCATAAATGATTGCCTAGTTTCACTTTGTGCCATAAAAGAGAGACTGGTAGTAAAGTCTGAATATATAAAATAGATGGGTAAAACTGGGGCTTCCTTTCCCTTTAGATCTTCTGGTTCAGATGAAAAAGTTATTCTTATTAAATATAAGCTGTTCTGCCTGAAGAATTATTACTGTAGTTCTCAGCTATAACCGTGCCATGTTTCTCCTTGTATTGGCAAGAATAGACAATACAAGCTTCAGACAGAATTTCCTGAGTAGCATACCAAATGTTCTGGAAAACCTTCTTGGACAGCAGCTGATACATTTTTAATACAAATAAAACATAATTCTTTAGTCTCATTTCAGTTTGATCCCTAAGGTGGAAAAAGTATACAGACTATGCATAATTGATGAATTTGTTTGAAGTGTTTACCCGGATACTCCATTCACAAAGTCTCTTTTTGTTAATAGGTTGCCATGAGATCTAAGAATCACTTAGGGCTCTCTTTGTACAAATAAATGGAATGTGTCATTTTTGTACAGTCATTGAGGTGGTTACACAGTCATCCTGACTGTGTCTTCGTGCTGCTCACACCGTTCAGCCTTAGTCAAGTCACAGAGCAGATCTGGCTGAAATGTCAGTATTTTCCGAGATCAGAAGTGATGGGAAAGGAGGAGAACATGCAAGGGAGGGAAGAGGATGGTTGGGAGCAGAGGGTGCTGCCCATTCCTTTCAGGGTCACACGGATTGGTGTCAGGTTGGCACGTCCATGTAAGTACCACCCCAGTTATTACCAATGATATGTGTCGTTTCTTGTGCAATTCCTAAACATTACACATGATGCAGAGCAAGCATGCAGGAAAATATCCCTCAGTAATTTAATTGTCATCTGTACTAAATTACTGTGAGTCCAGTGTTACAGGTTACTGCCAGAGAGTTGAGTTGTTGCTGAGTTTTGTCGTCTGTAGTTTCTGTGCTGCAGGACAACTGTGGGAGAGATGATTATTGAGGGTGTTCTGAGCCCATGGTTTTCTTTCCAGAGGTCAAAAAAAGGCAATGAAAGTAAATCATAGTCTAGTTTGGTCCCTTCTTGATGTCTTTGTACAGATGTAGACATTTGTATGTATAACTGATGGTTTAGCAGATAATGCTGATGGCATATCACCCCCAAAATAATTCTGCAGCTGAGATAGCAGCTTGTCCAGAGCAGTCCTTGTACCTGCTATTTCACCTCCTGTGAATCTAAATCAGAAATCTTCAGGTATATAGGGTGGAGTTGAGGGTGTGTAAACCTGAGAACCTGTTTACAGCATAACTTTATAAGAGCTTTCAGACGTATCTTCTACATCTGGGATTCACTGAAAAGCACACTAATTTGACTAAGGTGATGAGTTCCAAATGACCTCAGTGGTCCTGGTTTGAGTAATTTAAACCTCCCTTTGTTTAAAGCTCAGGTGGGTATCAGAGTTTCCAGAACACAACCAACACAGAAGCTGAATGTGCTCTTTCGCTCTGCTGGAGATAAGTGAGAGTCAAGAATGCCATTTACCATCTTATTCTATGCAGAAAAGTGAAAGGTGTTAAATAAAGATTGCTTAAGTCTGTTCAGCACCTCTGAATAGTGAGTTTTGATGGAGCAGAATTTTTCCTATGAGCTTATGGTGTTTGCAACTGCTTCACAGCTCTGAGGAGCCAAGGAAAAGCTGCCTGGCTGACACCATCAGAACAGTATTCAGCTGCTGATTGTAACTGTACCATTTCTTTGCATCAAAAATGCATTGAAATGTGGTCATTATCAAGTCTAAAGAGACTTTCTGAAAGAGGGTACTGGTTTTGCAACATCTCTGCTGTATCAAATGAAGCCTAACTGGAGATTTGGCAAAGTGTTCTTTATGAGTAAAGTAAAATGATGTACCACATTAGAAACGAGCTTGGTTATTAGAAAGCTCAGTCTTGCTCCTGATAAAATGGATTTTCTTCACCATAAAAATCATCTTTACTTGCTGCAAGAATATTGCTAAAAGAGATTAACTTTGGATCTCAGTGTATTTTATAGTGTGTCTCATGTTATTTTAAGGCTGTAAATATATTAGCTGATCTGTAAGCTTCACTTAAGTTACTGCTTTCTGGATTTTTGAAGAAATAGGATCATGGTTATGCAGAAACCAGGAAGATTGAATTAAATCACCCCTTTTGATATTTATTTTCCCTTGGGATCATGCTATCAGATCAATATTTAAAAACAGCTATATGGCTAAGTGTTGATTAGAAAGCAAAGCTCCATAACCTTAACAGCTACGCTAGCAAGTTTTTTGGTGCATTTTATCTGTGGTTTTTATGGTATTATCCATATGCCTGTGTAAGAAGTAAGAAGAAATAATTTTATTTTTTTCCTACTCCTTCCTGCCTACCTTGCTACCTGGCAAACCTACTTTGTCATATCTAGATCCTATAAAAATACCTAACATAATTTGAAATGCTCTTGTGTGAAACATCATTAGACTGCATCAATCACTTTTCAAAGTTTTTTTTTCCTCATCATTTTGGATTCTAAACCACTAAAATCACACTCTTTTATATCCTCCTGCATTTCATGGGAGGCATGAACAGACAGACAGTTCCCCATCTTGGGTGAACCAGTCTTAATTAAGTACTCTTCCAAAGTGCATACTAGTAAAATTAAGCTTTAGGTTAACGTTTTGGAATGCTCTCCTCTTTCCAACTCATTACTAGTGATACGCCGAAGCAAAGTGTTGCCTTCTGCTATTCCATATATCTGCAGAGATTTATTACATTTCAGCTAATCAGCTTACCTTCCTAATAGCATGCAGCCCACCCCGCCTTATGGCTTGACTTGTCTCTGCTCGTAATTTCGTCAGAGAATTAAAGGCCAGAAGTAAAGCTGGCTTTTAAACCTGTCTGAGTAGAGCTGTTTGGGGGTCCCTGTGTTGTGGATGGGAGCATCCATCATTTTGAAGTCTGAACTCACTCATTATCTAGACCAGCTCTGCACTACCCCTCAGGCTGATACTGATCCCTCTCTATGGACAGATGGTGGTGGGAGAGGAGGGTGGTGCCTGGGCAGGTGGCACCACCTCAGTATGCTGCAGGGCCATATGGGCACTGAGGTTTTAGAGAAACTTGGCCTGTGGATGCAGTACAGCTGGCTGCTACCACACCTGTCTGATAGACTTGTTGAATAAATTCATGCTGAGCTGTGGAGATTGTCTCTGCCGGCTGTTCTTGTGTCAGAAGCAATTTTTTTAAATGCTGCACTTGTGTCCTAAGTGCCCAGCCTATGTCTTTTAGAAAGTGCCCTCTTCCTTCCTTTCTTCATTACTGCTTGCATTGTATCTGAGACATATAACTGAGACATATAGTGTCTTGCCCCTAAAAAAAGGAGATTTTTTTATGCCTTCATTATCATGCCAAATATTAAACTATTTGCTGCCCCCCTTAAAATCTGAATGTAAAGAGAGCTGCAAGTGCAGGTGCATCCTACTAGTGTGCTGGGGGTACATGGGATGTTCCAGCATGAAGCTTTTGGACAGTGGTCCTTCTCTGGAAAGCCTCTCATCCTCACAGCAGCCAGCAGTGCCGTGTGCTTGTTACAGCTGGGCTGGAATTCTGACTGTGTTGGGTCTCGGGCACTTGGGATTGGCTGTGCAGCCTGGCGGCAGCGAAGATGTCCCTTGGTGCCAGTCCTCTGTGGATTGCCTTCACAGAGTGTTGGCTCTTTAGCTCCCTCCGTACCAATCAGGCTTTTGGCGGGGAAAAACCTAATGCAGGTTGTGGTGTCAGTTGCAGGTGGTTGTAAGAGAGTGGTGACATCAAGAGACCATGCAGCCTGACAGGTTTTAAGAATAGAGGTAAGAGACTTTTCTAGAGGTTGACACCAAAACTGGGGCAGTGGCAAAGCATGTGCCGGGAGCCTGGATGGTCCAGCTGACCTGCCACAGCATTGGTGGTCAGATCATAACCAGTGTTCATGAGCTGTGGACAGCCAGGAGTTACAGTGCTGGGTGCGAGAAAAAAGAAAAAAGGATAAGGAAACATAAAGAAACACCTCAAATTAATAGCCAGGTTTTCTGGCAAGCAGATTCAGAGAGGAGGAGAGGAGGTGGAAGAATCGTCCTGAGAGCATTCCTGTGTACATTCACCTGCAGGAAGCATCTTCACTCTTCTAGGTCAGGCTAGACTTGTTCAAAGAGCACCTTTTGTTCTAACCCTGTTTTAAGTTTCGTTATTTCTTCTCTCATAACTTTCCCTGAGATTTTTACATTTTGGCAATTTTGAAGCTATAGCCAGTGTAGAAGGAGGGCTTCCTGACCAGAGACAGAGCTTGAAAATGCGCTCGATAGATGAGTCATGCGCCACAGGAGCACAGGAAAGCTGTAAGAAGCCCATGAAGCAGAGGCATGAAGGCTAGAGCATCCTGAGGAGTTCTGTGGCTTTAAGACTATCACAGTGATTGAATAGCATTCACTTTGCCACTGCTGAAATGTAGAACATCTTGAAACAAGCACACATGTCATGTTCGTTTTTGTATTTCTTTGTATTTCGAGAGGAAGAAACTGCTGCCACAAACTGAATGTTTGCCAGGCTTTTAATGCACTTCTGTTGTAAGTGCTGTTTGTCTGCACAAAATTTCCCCATTTCTTCTAAACATGAGCCATGATACTTGTTGAATTGTTTTTTTAAGGAACTGAGTGAGTTGTTGGGTCATGCTAACCAAGTGAAAAATAAACATCTTGACATACGATCACATAACATAACATACGATCCTCACTATTTTTGTCTAGTGTTACACCAGGTAAAACAGGAGGGTTCAGCTGTTCTGTTGCTGCAGGAACTTGAGCAGTTTAGAAGCAGCTGAGAAAAAAAATGCAGGCCACATTCTGCCACTCTTAATTCAGTGGTTTGAAGAATGAGATGGACTGCATCATTTCTTTCACCTGCTTCTTGGAGTTCTACTGCTGTGACTGCCCAGTGGCAGCCTTGTGACTGGCTCTTGGTGCATCCATACTTCATTCCCACTGGCTCTGGAGCCCTTGGCAGTCCTGCAGCTGGTATCCTTGGCACCCTGTCTGCTGGCATCCAGGTTTCCCCTGGACAAACCCACTCAACATCCTCAGTAGCTGTCGTGGTTTGACACTGGCCAAATGCCAGGCACCCACAAAAGCTGCTCACTCACCCTCCCCTGCCACAGCTGGGCAGAGGAGAGAAAGAAATTAATGAAGCATTCATGAATTGAGATAAGGACCGGGAGAAAACACTCCAAGGGCAAAACAGGCTCAGCTTGTACAAAGTGAATTTATTACTAACAGAGTCAGAGGAGGATAATGAGAAGTAAAATAAGGCCTTAAAACACCTTTTTACCTCAGCCCCTCCCTCCTTCTCGCCGGCAGCACAGGGGGAACAGGGTGTGGGAGTTTTGGTCAGTTCATCACCCGTGGTTTTCTTCTGCTGCTCAGGGAGAGGAGTCCTTCCCCTGTGAGACTGTGGGGTCCCTCCCACGGGAGACAGTTCTCCGAGAACTTCTTCAGTGTGGTTCCAATCTCACAAGCAGCAGTCCTCCCAAAACTGCTGCCAACGTGAGTCCCTCTCACAGGCAAACAGTCCTCCCAAAACTGCTGCAGTGTGGGTCACTCTTCCACAGGGTGCAGTCCTCCAAGGGCAGGCTGCTCCAGCCTGGAAGCAAGGGCCCCCTCTCTCCACTGGGTCTTCCACTGGAGCACAGCCTCCTCCAGGCATCCACCTGCTCTGGCATGAGCACCTCCCCCATGGGCTGTGGATGGATCTCTGCATCCCCCGTGGATCCCCATGGGCTGCAGGGGCGCAGCTGCTTCACCGTGGTCCTCACCATGGCCTGCAGAGGAATCTCAGCTCCAGCACCTGGAGCACCTCCTGCCCCTCCTTCTCCACTGACCTTGGTGTCTCCATGTTGTTCCCCTCACATGTTCTCACCTCCTCCTCTTCTCTGGCTAGAAAAACTGCCCCCACTTTGTTTTGATTTTCTTCTTAAATCTGTTGTCACAGAGGTGTTACCATCATCTCTAACTGGCCCAGCTTTGGCCAGCAGCATGTCCATCTTCAGAGCCATCAGGGATTGACTCTGCCAGACATGGTGGAAGCTTCCAGCAGCTTCTCACAGAAGCCACCTCTGTGACCCCCCCCATACCAAAAACCAGGCTGAGCAAAACCAACACAGTAGCCAAAGCTGCTGCTTTCTCCTGTTTCCATGAAGAACATCTCATGAATGGGGAGTGGAAGAGCAGAGGAACTTCTTGGAGAGGCAGGAGGTGGAGCGGAAAAGGTGGGAGAGTTGTGGAAGGATGCTTAAGGGGGTATGTGGAACAGTTTGGGAAGGGAGGATGCTGTAACATTTGAGGAGACAGAAACAGCTCACTGGGTGGAAAGAGACAGCGAGGAGGATGTAGCAGGTGGGTGATGGAAGAGGGAGGCAACTCAGACATGAAAGTGGAGGCAGAAGTGAGGAAACTGAGGATTAGTAGGTGCTTTTTGCTTTAGGTACTATGAACACTGAACTGTGCAAGTTCATAGTAATTTGCAAAGCTGCACATACCTGCAAGAACTATATGAGACTGAAAATTTACAAAAAGATAAGTAAAGATGGAAGAACTTGCTTGAAAGAAAATTACAAATACTAGACAGCATCATAGTTGTCCTTTTGTGCTGGAAAGTATTAATGAAAAACACTGGTTTAACATTGGGTCCTTGTACCACAAAGATGCCTGGAAGCCTGAGAGCCCTCCCAGCTCATGGCTGCTGCATAAGAAAGGGGAATTTGGTGTAGCAAAAATTCCTGCTGCAGTTTTGGGAGGCCAGTTCACATCAACCTTCTTAGAAATGAGATAGAAGGAACAGCAAACAAACTGTGTTGGAATTTGATTTTTCAAAGCATAAGATTAAAAAAAAAAAAATCTGCCCCACAATAATTTGTTTTCACTGGATTTCTAATTTAATTGTGAACTGAGGTGTGGTTGTCATTAGGGAAGTGACTGTGTAACCTAATTGACATTTCTGCATCCTCTATGTTTGTGACTCATAGATGCTGGCTTGAGTCATCTGTACTGCCTGGCTGGAGGGAGCCCAGGGCTGTGCTGAGAGAGAAAAAGACAGGACTTTCCTTGTCAAATGAATGAAAGATGTTGGGAAGCTGAGACGATTCCTTTTCTTCATTTTAAGGGAGTGATTGATATGACCCCTCTCATCAAAATCCTTTGTGTTGGCTGGAAAAGAGAGAAAGGCTGGAAATCTCTGCTGCATCCCAGGCAAGCTTAGCTGGAGCAGTGAAATTAAACCTTTGCAAAATGCTGGAGTTCCAGATGTCCATCTGAGCTGTTCCTTTCCAGCCTTTGTGTTTTGCCCAGGAAATTTTCCTGTTTAGCCATCAGACTTCATTGCTGTATTTTCATTAAAGCAAAAAAAAAAAGCTGGAGATACTTTTTTCTCACTTGCACAATTTGTACCAAATTCAAGCCAGGAGCAGAAGAGAATGAGAGCTAACTTCCATTCCTGGTTTCACAGTTTTCAGTTTAGCCTCTCCAGATGTGTGAAGCTGTACATGAAGGAGTGGGTGTTGTAAGATGGTCTGGTTGTAGTGCTTGTTATATTTTTTCATTACACCATTTCATTTTCCTTTCTACTTAGGTCAAAATGGTTATTTTTACCTAAAAACTGTAAATTGAGCAAATTGCGAAAACTCTAAAAGAGACTCAACTCTTCTTTTTTTTGCCCCCTTTTTGTATTTTTTTTAACTCAGATGATGAGAACAGTTTATACGTGATGGCAGTTTTTATCAAATAGCCTCCATCCTGATAAAATGTTACCCCCTGGTGTGTCATTTTTCCAGCTGAACTGCTGGTAAGATTGAGAGATCTTGCACATTGCTGCTTAAAGAAGTAGACTGCATGCTCTATGAAGAAATCATACTATTTTCTCAAAGGAGAACAAGTAGGCTCAGTGCACTGAAATTGCTTTAAATAAACTTGCAGCTACTGTAGCCCTTTTTTGCGCAGCTACAGATGTTAAAGTCTATCAATCAAGCTTTCCCAGCTTTGAGAAGCTGCCGCTGAAGCTGCCTCTTCTCTATGTTGCAATTACATTTTCATCTTTTACAGAACTTTGTATCTGAGATATTCTCTTGCTCTAATCAGGTTGTGCTTTTGGGCTGTACATATCTTTTGTGTTTCCTTAGATATATGTGTATTAAGATCTTTCAGTAATTTGTTAATTGAATGTGCTATTCACTTGCAGTAAATCAGCTGCATTTGTGCAAGAATGCTTTGGGGAAATTAATTAATTTAGCAATGGAGTAAGTCAAAGTTTGGGCAAAAGAGTGCCTTACAAAAAGAAAGGAAAATACATTGTCTGTTGTTTCTTACCATGCTGCTGGTTGCAAATCTTGTGATAGTGAATGGAGGAAATGCTGTGGAGGGGGAGATGCAGCGTCTTCCTCAGCCTGGTGTTCCAATCAGCTGCTGCCAGCGGGTTACAATGCACAATCAATGTTCCTCTCTGCTAACAAAGGAACTGAGTATGCACAAACACAGAGCACTCTGAGCTGAGTTATTAAGCAGACTTAACTCTACCTTGGAGTTTCATGGTCCTGTGCTTTTTTTGAGACAGTCAGTCTCTGTGTGAGGATGTTGCACCAACACACAGATTCTGCTCAGTGTTATTCTGTGGTAGCCAGTGCTTTGCTCTTTTTATGACACTGGTATTTCAGCCAACCTGTGGTGTAAAAGTGACTTTTTATGCTGCTTGTGTTTTCAAGCATCCCTACTGGACATAATGAAAGGCTAAGTTGCTGATCTATAACCTAGTTTGTCCCATCCTTGTCCTAGGATATCTGTAATTAACTCAGGTCCAGAGGCAGCAGGTACAAAGTTATATGGGGGCTGAGTTAAAGGCTGTGAGGAGCATTGGTTGCAAACAGCTTCATTGCACTCAACCAAAGATAAGGGACAGCCAGAACACCTGACCCCAAAGTTAGTTCAATAGCTTTTAAAACCATTTTGGACTTCAAAAAAGTACAGGAAAAAATGCTGCTTCCTCTTTGGCACTGCTAGTTAATATACCCTGCTAGTAGATACCCTCCAAAGCTGTAGTGAAATATGAAGTTAATACATCACTAGCAAGCTTTTGGTCAGAATGATGTATTATTCTAAGTGGAATTAGCTAGAAAGATCAATGCACACCCATTACTCTATTTAAAATAATCATTGGAAGACTCATTAACTTTTTTTTCCCTTCTTTTCAAACAGCATAGTGAATGAGAGATTTAGGAACACCCCCTCCTCCAGCACCTCTGTGACTTCAGTATATTTTCATTCATAGCAGGATTATTAATACCTGAAGGCCAAAACACAAATTTACCGCAACAGAGTTTGCCTTCAGATCCTTAAACCTGAAACCAATTGCTGTAGGCAAAGGCAAAATCAGCTCTAATGCACATTTTTAAAGAAATCAAAGGTCATGGTAATATCTGTGTGGAATAATGCGTGTGCCACCATAAGGTTCAGTGTCACATCTTGCCTGGGTACCTGTTACTCTCTCTGATTCTACACGTGAGTAGAAACTTGAAGTATTAAGGGAGCTGTTTCCATTTCTCGTTTTCCCTTACAAATATATTCTGCAGGATACTTACTTTGGGCAGTCCATTTATTACACAGCAAATGCCTTCTGCCTCCCTGCTCACCTCTGTCAGGCTGCAGGCTTTTGGCCAGATTTGTCCTTTTGCATCAGCTCATATGGGAGATGTGCAATTATAGCTTATATGGGGGAGATGAAAGAAAATATCATCTGTGGAGGAGCAGGAATATATCATTCTTGGATCATTTAGTGCTTGTGAAGGTGAAAAACATAGAGCAGCAAATCTAGCTTATCATTATGTCGGGAGCTCTGTAGGCATTTTCTTGGCTTCACAGATAGTTCACTGTGCTGTTGTGTCAACCAGTATCCCTTCTCACCCATCAGTTCTCCTGGAAAGCACCAGATAAATATTTCCTACTTTATTTCAAAGTGAAGCACGTGTAAACTTTTTGTATCTGTTCATCCACATTCCAGATCTGGCTGAAATCTTTCACTTCCTTTCATTCAATAATGTTTAAGAAACCAGATATTTATACACAATCAGATTTTACAGTGTGGGCTTCAAAAGGGAGAGAAGCAAGAGGTGGGACAATGGAGTTAGTACAGAGCAGAAGGGTGTGGACCACAAAGCCAGGATGTCCTTTCTAAGTGCTGCAGACTGATGAAGGTTAAAGCATTGTTGTTCAGAAGGATTGGGAGTAGGACCTACCCAAGCTGATAGCTAGCCCTGAAATTATTTGGCCTCAAAGACATGGATTTGAAGAGTTTCACAAGCAATATCCCTAGAGCTTTCCCTTTACTGAGAAAAGAATGTTTCTTTTGATAGTGATTGTCTTGGATTCTTTAAATCCTGTTGCTGTGATGTTAAAATACATATTGTGTGGCGCAGTGTTCGCATTAATGGGATTCCTCTAATTTCTGTTCTAAACCACTGAAAATCAGGTCCTTTCCCATAGAGATTTGAGACTGTCATCTGTCCAACACCACTGAGCTGATAGAAGAATAAATTGTTTAACCATGTTGATTGTCCTGAAACCCTACAGGACAATTTAATGTCTGCAACCTAGTTAATTTATGATAGTTTTCTTTTTCTTCTTAGTTGTTTGTACAGAGTGCTCGGAGACTTAGGTTTTTGGGTGGTGAGTTGTATGTCTTAACCGCAGGCTGTGTAGGACCTGAAGACACACGGTTGGGGGAATATTACCCCTGACTTTCACTGTTGTAATTGAAAGTAGAGTTTGACACATCGGCATCCTTCTGTGTCAGCCATTGTCACTGGCTTCAGCTGCCACGGTTAAGTATGTAGTCATTCATCCTTGGCAGACACTGTCCTTTGCAGCATGAGAAGATGGTCTCTGGATGTTAATGCTCAGCACTCTGGGAGCAGCTGGCTATATTGAATTCAAGGCATGCAGATTTTCTTGGCCATTTTACTTAGCAGATGAGTAAGGCTTGATAGATTGAAGATTTAGTTTCCAAGTCAAGGGCTAAATGTTGCAGTGGGAGAGAAAAGTAAATTATATGACTATTCGGAGGGGAAAGGCACAGGTACTGTATCACAAAATTGTTGCCATTCATTTTCCTCTGCCTTGCACAGAATGCATGTCATTTCACCTTTCGATATAGCCAACTGTGGCATTCTCCTTCACTTGGAGATGCTTTGCAATACTGTCTGTGAGCCCATTTAATGAGCTTGAAAGCAGTTGCTGCAAATTTATGACAGTTTAATGTCTAAATGCCAGATAGTTTAAAGGTGGAAATGGGAGAGAAATTTTTATTTTGTATAAACCCAAATAGGTGGGTTTTCTTCAGTTCTTATTTCCCTGCACCCTTTTCTTCCCCACAACATCTATCGAAACTTTTTTTTTAAAGGAAGGTGTATTCCTTACTCCTGACTTGTTCAGATAAGTAATATTCACCTACTTCTCACAAAGTAGCTGGTACCAGTTACCATTAGAGAGCTTTGCGGTGCTTCCTCCAGACCTCCTTGGTTGGTGGGAGGATAATCTGGGTTTCAGAGAGGCTGCCTGGAGCTTTGGACACTGGGGGGTGCCTAGCCATTTGGTTAAGGGTCTTAGAGTTAAGGTCTGGTGTTGCTGTGTGGCCTCTCTAACTGCCTCAGTGTGTATTTGGGGGTTTTCCTGTTTTTATTTATTACTGTTTCTAAAATAAACATGGTAAGATCAGTCTTTTTGCCTGAGATCTTTTTTTTCAGCTTTATAGAACTGTTTCCAGCAGAAAGACAGGTCATGGATTACTTACATTACTTTAGCATATGGCTTTAATTATATAGCATGTGGTATAGATTTTAACACTTTATGAGTCTGCTGAGTTTTGATGAATCAGTGGCTTCAAGAGGTTCTGAGTTTGTTCTATGAAATAATCAGATGAACAGAGAGCTTTGGCTGCTCTACAAGGAGTGATAGAGAATGAGAATGACTTGGTGTTTTTTAACTCATGAGGACATGCTGAGCTCAGTGCTTCTGCAACACAGGGGTAGTACCTTGCCCAGTAAAGTCTATTTTCACGTGCTGTGGCTTGGTGGCTGGTCAGCCTGGCTGAGGTGCTCTGGTCAATCCTCTGGTCACATTCCTGCTCTGCTCAGTCACTGGAACTGTCCTCTTTGGAGTATTAATGTTATCCTGAGTAGGGGCTGAGCTCCCTGGCCTGCCTCCAAGGGTACAGCTGTAGAAACAGCACTTTCAAGCACAGGGACAACACCTTGTGCTGCTGAGAGGTGTTAACCCTGCTGTCAATAGAGTTCATGACTGATCAGCCTTGTTCACTGAAGAAGGAATAATTTCTCAGTCCCTGCATCAGATGCAGGAGCTGTAAGTTAATCTAACCTGTCTAGAGTATGATTTCCACCATGACTTCATGTGAAGAACGTATCTGGTTTATGACTGCAGAATGGGGTCACTTGTGCCTTGCCTTTTCCCATATTGCAAGTATTTGTTTTGTTTATTGCATTAACATCAAGCCATTCTTTCTATTCAGAATGGCATGTGCATCAGATATTGAAGTCACCCAAAGGGTACAATAAACAAGAGATTTTGCTTCTTCATGTCATGTTCATCCCATATTTACCGTATGGTGAGAGCTCTCTTAGCACAGGATACTGCTTAATGATATCTCTGTTTTTGTTTTTCCATTGTGCTTAGCATGATAGTTACCTATTCATTTGTGCTGAAGAGGATTACAGGCATTTTTCAATTATAAATGATGCACGCAAGCATTATTTAATCTGTTTACTGCAGACCTAAAGAGTGTTAGTCAGTCTTGAGCAAAAACATCTTGTACAGGAAACAACATTTGTAGTAGTGGTACTGTGGCTATTTTAGGGCAATTTCAGGATGCTTTTCCATCTGTTTGTTAATACTCACTCTGCAGCATTGTAGGCTTGTGTTTGTGCCTGGATTTCCTGTGGCTTGAGAAACTGTCATTCTTGGTGTTTCTTCCAGTAAGGTCTTGAAGGAGTAGGGGGAAATTCATGGCTCTTCACTCACAGGAAAAGAAGAGCTTTGCCCAGCTTAGGTAGGCGTATGTTGGGTGAAGCCAAAGTGCCCAGACCCAGTTACAGATGTGTGATCTTTTTCTAATTCTCCAAGGTATCAGCAGAAATGGGGAATGTAAAGTCAATCTGAAGAATTCATTGCTGTTTTCCTTCAGGATATGTTCATAAGATAATAAAAAAATACATGTCTGGAACACATAATATATAAGAAAGAAAGTTTAAAACGGTTTGTAGGAGGATATAAGCTCAAGCTTCATAACATGGAATAATAAAGCAGGTCAGAAGGACACTTCTTATTCTAGAGATTTGTCCTTTTTTCCTTCTGCCTTTTTTTTTGCCTTTCCTCTCTTTTAAGTATCAGCTGTTATCAGAGACAGGGTTCTTGTATGGGTGAATCTCTGATCTCAACCAGCGTGGTAGCTGCAGGCCAGTTAAACCAGAGACGGGCAGCAATGGGAATAGAACTTGACATTTTGGGTTTGAGAAACCTCCTTTCCTCTGTGAAGACAGGCAGAAAAAGGATACAGAGAAGTGAAAAATAAAGAGAGAGAGAGATGAAATTCAAGGTGGGTTTTTTGGGTTGTTTAAGAATTTGAAGAAGAAAAAGATGTAAGAAAACTTTTGCTCTGAAGTCTGAACCCTTCCACAAAATGAGAAAACTTTTGGCCACTTTTCTAATGGTCTTGCCAAGATCCTGAAACAGTTGTACTGAAGTGTGAGAGAACTGTGTATGAATGTAAGGTAAAAAGAGGGCAAGCGTCTGGAAGGAAAATACAGCTATATCCCATGCAGGTCTGAACTGACATCTCTGCAAGTGGTACTTGTTTGAATATGATTTTTAAAGAAACATGAGATCCCACTCCCCATACCCCTGGAGAAAACAAGATTACAGATGCATGGAGCATTTGCCTTCCAGCCTCCATAGAAATCCCATGCCTGTTGGTTTTGCGCTGCTGAAGAACACAGCACATTTGCAGAATATGCTATCAAAGAGGCTGTGTGGCTGGATCTATACAGCCACACCACCTCAGCAGATTAAAGGGGCGCTGCCAGGGCTGAGGTTAATGATTGATCTACTTTGACACAAAATCCCAAAAGGAAGAGTTCTAACCTTTATGATTCTGTCTATTTGCTTTCTTCAAACTGATTGCAGCTGTCACCAGAAATAAAACCAAAGTAAACAAAATAAAGCTCTTTACTACTTACGGTTAGGCAGCAATAAATAAAACATTCTTTAAGTCCAGAGCAAGATTTTCTTACATTCCTGTACTTAAATGGTGGTAGCATTTTAATGATTTTTTTTTTCAATGGTGCCAATGGTTGGAGAAACCTGGATAAGTGGAAAAGATGCAGAAATGTGTCACACAACAGGCTCTGTATTTTTAGTGTTTCTTTTTGATTTGTCAGATGCCAGACAGAACCTACAAAGTGAGTCATTGGGTCCACTGTCCTGTGATCATTATTTATACAGGATCCAAAGTGTACAGAGCACCCCTTTGGGCATATAAAAGTTCACACTTCAAAGAGCTTGCAGCCTTCAGGGCTAATGGTGTAATGTCCAGGAACATCTGAGCTGTATATATTTCAAAGCTGCTTTTGCTGCTTTGATAATTTTATTGCATTTCTTGCCCTAGATGATCATTGCAAGTTCTGGAGTACTGTGATGAGGAAAGGATTTTCAATTTCCATTTACAACACCAAACCATTTTGTCTCTAGAGAAGTGCATGAGAATGTGTCCTGAACACAGCAGAGTAGTTCAAAGGGCAAATAACCAGAAAAACAGAAGAGTGGTTTGTTGTAGTTTAATCTCTATGCAGTTGGATGAGAAGAAAATGAGGTTTCTAAGATTCCTAATTAGTTATGGGGAAGAAGGACAAGATGAGAGGTGCTTGTGCTTGTGAAACTTGGGCAGTGGATTCCAGTTTTCTTGTCAGACCATTAAAATTTGTGATATTTTTACAGCACTTTTTTTGGATGTGCTGTGGTCACTGATGTCCTCCTCCTAGGAACAGCTCCGAGCTGATTCTGCCCTTCACACATCAGTGTATTCCCTGCTGGGCACAAGGTCCTTTCTCAGGGTTTTCTTCTTTTGTCTCCACTCCTTTCCAAATACATTAAAACACAGCCATAATGTGATTAAACTCTATTTTTCCTCATGACATTGAGGTCATCAGCAAGCAGTAAAATACAGAACAGCTCTTTTGCACCTGATGTGTTGCCCATTAGGAGCTGTCCATCCAGAAATTATCAACACTGCTCAGGTTCTGAAGCTGACTGGTGGGAAAAAAGAGGAAGAATGTACCCCATGAATAAGATACATGGCAGTATTTATCTCCCAAAAGTAAATTGGCAAGTATCTTAAATAATGGAACAAGTTCACAGAAATTGTGAGTTATTCCTACAATACCTCTGAAGAGGCAAAAGGTTTAAAAAAAAATGCATTATTGGTTGTAAATTCCTTGGCTATGTGCAAGTAAGTGACTGAAGTGATGGGTTTAATTTGGAAGTTGTGGAGCTCAACAGGATTAATCTTTCCCTTCCTTCCCCTCTCTGGTGCTGGATATCGCTGTTGTGGAGGACATGGGCAACTTCTGAGTGATAGAAGGAATGTTGCAAGTTTTGGTCTAGCAGTGCAGGCAATTACATGGTCAAAAACTGAGGATTTTTTTCTAGATCTCTCACAGAGCTTTTTTGCCTTTCCTTTGTCCAAGTGACACTAAATTAAATAAATTTTAAAATATGAATAGCAATGAGATGCCAAGGCCCAGCTCCAAGGGGTCCAGCTTCACTGACTGCAGTGGCAACACCAGATTTATGGCCATGTGGGTAAGGAATGAGCTGGTCTGAGATGACTTCTCTTTGTCACAGTAGCTTTCCTCTATGAAAGCAGAAGTAGATGGAGAAAAATCAGCTCTGTGTTTTTAGGCTTTGCAGGGCTGGTAATGTGGTTAATGTTTTAAAGAAGGCAGAGGATGCTTTTTTTTTTTATTTAACCCTCCTCACTTTATTTTGTTACACCATGTACCTTTGGCATTTGGTGAAGATCCATTGTAAATGTGAGAACTAAGCAGCTTGTTTGATAACATCTTTTTTTTTTTCTCTTTAGAAGATTAAACTGAGACTGTTCTGCCTGATGCCAGAGTAGATGTAACCAATCCTGTATCCTTTGCATGTAGGTCAGTCAGAGGGACAATTCAGCACTGGATCCCATTATCCATGGACTGAAGGGCGTTGTACATCATGGTAAGTAGCTGCTTAAACTTTCTACTTGTTGGGAAGGGGAGAGGGCCGGGAATATTGTCCTTTAGGGATCAGGTCACCCCTAGAAGGACATGATGAGCCCACACATTCCTCAGTCACTGATGTTTAAGGGCATCACAGCCATTATTTGATTGGTAAAGATCAGAGTCATTTGTTACCTGAGAATGGTTTGGGGTGCACAGTAAACAATTTGTTTCTTTTCAGTCAGTGCTCCAGAATGCATAAGTTATCAATCACTACCTTCTTCAATCTGTCATTCGTATTAGAACTTCGAAGGCAGCCTGGAAACTTCACTCTGTTATTTATCTTCTGTTTGCTCTAAAAATACACCTCTCTGAAGTTTCTATTTGTTTATAAATTATTTGTCTTTCAAATTTAGGGAGCTGATAATGAAACAGAAAATTAACTATCTATGAAAATTAATTAAACTTTGCAGCAGATGAACATCTTTCTAATGCTGGCATAAATACGATCACTCAGCTGTTCTGATGTATATACCTATTATCCTTGAACTTATAGCAGGTACTGAAATAAATATTAATATATTTTATACTTTTATAACCAATTTTTTACTTAGGAATTTTCCTGAAGCCTTACCACAGGTAATGCATCATCAGCTATGACATCAAGATGTTCTAGCTCCCAAAGTACTCTTGTCAGGTTTTAAAATAATGATTTGTAAAGTTTTAATAATCTCATTGTAATTCAAAAGGCATCTACTGGAATGATGCTCAGTACAACAATAAATCTCCCTTCCATTTATAGTGCTGTGATAAAACACATTTGAACCTTTTCTAAGGATTGTCTTTAGACATTAGCTGGTGCTGTAGAGCTTAACAGACACTTTTTTTCTGTTGACTGCAAACCTAAAACTAGTTGACAGTGTTAGATTAAAACAAACAGGATTTTGGATTAATTGTTCTACTTTCAGAATCATTTAACATTGCAACTGGGAAGGCAAATAAATCCAAACACAGTGAAAAACGGGTTAAATGATAACATGCCGTAAAGTCCTTCATTTAGAGAATTTTCCTTAAGTTTTGCTGCTTATAAATTGCAATGTTCTGCCATGAAATAAAAACAACACACTGATCTGAAAAACTGGTGTTGTTTTCCACAAAATAGAAGTTATTACCCACTGGGTAACAAAACAGGCCAGCAAAAGCAGTGCTGGGATGCATTAGGCTGCAAGGTTTTTTTCAATGTCTGTGTAATTTGACAGTGCAGCCAAGATGCCATTTAACTGGATTGGGATCTCTTTTTAGTTGTGTTCTTTATCTACTTTCTGTTCCAAGACTCCCAACCCCTTGCAAGCACACAGTGTTTTAGCCACCTCATCAGGTTTTTCTGCTCCCTTTCTTGCTCCTCGCAGACAAAACAGTCACTCATGGATAATCACACCGGTGTCTCCTAAGAGGATTATTCCATTCCCAAAATTAATTGTTTGGGTAGGATGTGGCTTGGTCCCGAGGCTGTGATTCCCTGACCACATAATGATCAGTCCATCTACATGCTGTCTTACCCACAGCAAAATCTGGGTGGATAAAAGGCGTTTATTTTCATTTTGCACACAATTCACAGAAGTCTGCTAGTGTTTCAAGTAAAGGAAATCACTTGATATATTTCAATAGCTTGTTTCCTTTTCAAAATATTAAGGAAGAAAAAGAGGAAAATCATGCTTTCCTTCCTGTTTCAAAGGCCATGATTAAAGGCCTTTTCTAAGGCTCTTTTGGTGGTTAGAGTAAAGGAATTTCCTCCTGCAAAGCAGTTGTTGAAAGAGATCATTCTCTTTAACTTAAATATTGATAGAACGCTTCAGTGAAGAATTGTCATATCATATCTTTCTTCTAATGTTATTATATAGCATAATAGTAAAGATGTGAGAGTTTTATTCCAGATGCTCACATTTCTTTTCTTGATACGATTTACTTACATCTTACATGGGCACAGTTTTATAAATTTATCTGAAAAGCTTCTACCTGCCTTCCATTTGGCTACATTCAGTTGGGGCCCTAAGGCAACATGGACGTTTTGGCTGAAATACAGTGGAAAACTCTTGTGGCTTTTGAATTGAGTGATTGGATCAAGCAGGGATCCAACAAAAGGAGGCAAAACTGAAACCTTCAGTTTCTTTGCATTTTATAACATTTCCCTTACCCTGCTGGTTTTAGGTGGTTGTCACAATACAGAGGCACATATATATAATGTCAAAATTAAGAATACATAGAAATGTATTGAAGTTTTCTTGTCCCTCTTCCTCCATCTGGCAGAGCATGTTTCCTGAGTTGTGCTGAACAGTCACTCCTTCCTCGCACGCATTCAGTTTTCAACATGGGAATGGCAGACCCACACAAACCCTCATCATCTTGATTTTGTCATTTACTAGAAGGCCTGGTCCTGTATGGGGACTCCACTCTGCACCACACTCTACAGGGTTCCCACACTGGCCTGTCCCCATAGTGGTGACAGATCTGGTGACACTCAGGCAGATAGAGAGATGGTATTCATGAGTGATGACCTGGGGTTTTTTTCAATTTTTTTGTATCCTTTTTCTTTTTTTCTGTGAATTCTTGTATTCTTACATTGCCTTTCCAGGGGTATGCAAACATTTCCAAAGTCAGAAATACTTCCTGTAGAAGCAAAAGCAATTTTTGCTTGATATTTCATCAGGGATTTGAAGTACTTACTAATTCGATGGAACATAAATAATTGTGCCCTTCACAGTGTCACCAGCTTAGTAACACTGATAGAGAAACATACATGCAAAAATCAATACAGGATTAGTTGCTACTTAGTTGACTTTGTTTCCTCATCTCCAGGCATAATTTTCTAGAATCTTAATGCCACATTAAACTTAATTTTACATGAGCAACCATACAAAGTTTCTTAGCTGGAAGGGAAACCATGGTGTACCAAACTGCCAAATGATGTCGGTATCTATGGAAACGCTTTAGGGTTTGCCCCATGTTCTTCCTGCTGAACAGGATGTTCCCACATCGCTCCCCAGCTCCCGCATCCGCCCTCGAAGAGCAGCACAGGAACGCCGAGGAGGCTCTTACAGGAGCTGTCAAATGCTTGTTGCTGATTTTAAAATTACTTTTGGTCTTGTGCTCTGCCAAGGATTAGTCACACCTCCTGCCAGCCAGGTGCCTGCTCTTCTCACTCCTGCTGTCCCTGCCACAGGGCACGTGGCGAGCGTGTCTGCCACAGAGCCCAGCCAGGACTGACAGCTGGGAGTGGGCAGCCGTCCCTGGAGAAGGGATGGGGTACAAACAGGTGGGATTTGGATTTTCTGATGCTGACTTGCCAGTGTCTTTCAGCTCTGATTGCTGGGGGTCTTTTTTAGTTCCACTGCAAATGCTCTTCTCATCATGAAAGCTGGTGGGAAGGGTCTTCAGCAATGCTATTTCTGGTGGAATGGATGATGCATGTTGTTAATTGAAGTTGGATCATAGGTAGAAAAGTTACTGGTGCCTGCTGTGCTTGCACCACAAATGAGGCAGTCTTGGTGCTGCACATCCCTCTCTTCTGCCCATTTTGCTGCCGATGTGCTTGGCTGGGTGCCCTGCCCTGAGCCCCTCTCTGCTCCTCGTCCTTCTTCATGATGCTGAGAATCACAGGGCAGGAAGGAGTTGCTCTTGTGCGAGGGCTGAGGCAACTGGTGAGGCCTCAGAGAGAATGATTGTGCCCTTGTGGGAATAGGGGACTGTGAAATACCAGGTTATGTGTTATACAGTTGATTTGCATTAAAATGGCTATGAAAGCTTTTGTCTGCCACACGTTCCAGCAAGGTCTCAGAGGATGGAGCTATTGCACAGAAACATTGCTTTTCCCACATTTTCTGTCTTTGATTTGACCTTTTTGGTACCATTTTGTATGTAAGTCTCTTAGAGAAGCCTTTTCCTTGTTTTTACCAGCTGCCTGCAAGGCATTAAAATGAGCCTTCTTTCCCTGATGTCAGTCCTGGGATGGCACCCAGTGCTGGAGGCTGTGTAACATTCACCTTTTCCCAACCTGGCACAGGTGCTCTGCACAGGACCACAGTCCTGTTTTACTGTGCAGGTGAAGTGTTGTCAGAGGGGACAGCAGCCCACACTGCCAGGCCCCTGGAAAATACCTCAGGGTGATGGAAACTATGTTTTTGTCACTCTGTCCTGTTCTGTGTGGCTGTCATCAAGAATCTACACAGATCAGCAGAAAATTATTAGCAGAGCACAAATAAATTACCACAACAGAAAAGGCTCAATGTCACAAAAATGGGGCTCTTACTCCCTTCCTTGTCAAAAGTGAGCTCTGAAAATCAAAGTGCTACCAGATCAAAAGCTTAGGTACAAAGTGAATCAGTGGCATCTGTTGCTTGTTTGTGAACATGAGGTGGGGTGATGGGAGGAGAGGAACCTTTGTTTATTTAAAAGGGAGCTTTGAAAAAAGTCTTTAAAAGCTGTAACTGGAACGCAGCATGGAGCAAACTGTAGTCTTGGATCTCCCTTGAGATGGGCCAGAAGTGGTCAGGCAAGTGACTACTAAAGTTTCTGGGCTTGTTGGGGAGAACCTACCAAAATACAGTGGAAACAACTGCTTTAATAATGAAATAGGATAGAGAATAAATATGTTGCACATCTCTCCAGTTGTCCTAGGTGAAAAATCAGTGAATAACATGTTATAATAAATCAGCACTAAAAAGGAAGCAATCTAGACGGTGTTAGTTACCCTGTGGATCTGTCACACCAGAAGGCATAATAACAAGAAAACACCATTAGCACCATTACAGGTTTTTTCTTTTGTTTTGAACTTTAACCATAACACCGCCTGACAAGCTGTTTGCCTTCTACACCAAATATCATGGGGTTGTAGAGAAGAAGGGTGGGAGAGAGGGGTGAAGGCGAGATGTGATACCGTGGGACTTCATCTTTGAAAGTAAAACTTTGAAGAAAGCAGCAGCTCAATTTGGAACAAGGAAGGGCCATCAAACAGAGAGCAGCACGATACATTAAGCTGAGAAGGAAATGTGGAGGAGCATTTCTTTTTCCTCAGGGATGAGCTGGATACATTCTTTTGTTTTCTGATCTGTTCTTGTGTTCACAGTCAGAGTGGCCTTGTGAAAGGGGCCAGGACATGATTGCTGTGGAGCAAAGGGGAGGAGGAGAGAAGTGGGAAATGGAGATGACAGCAGAGGTGATAAGTTCACACCTTTATGTAGGGCAGCTCTGTGCATAGCTGCAGGGGTCTGTAGCATTTAAAGGAATAAATGGTGGAAGTGTTGGAAATCTCTGGTCCTTCACCTGTCTGCTCTGCAGAAAGCAGTGCTGGTCATGGCTAAGTAAAGACCAGCATGCTGACAGAGAATTAGTAGATTGCACAGAAAAATTAATTCAAACTAACAAAAAAATATTGCACTTGTTAAAAGTTAAGAATTAAAGCTGATGCTGAATGTGAACAAAGCATCTGCAGGGAGTAAGAGCTGGGTGCTATATTGGTGGGTTTTGGGGATGTTTGCTGAGAAAAGAGGGGTGAGGAAGTCTGAGAACATGTGGTTTTGCTCTGGCTCTGCTGGAGCAGATGTGAACAATCCATGCTTCTCTGGGCACTTCTGCATCACTTTAGCCTCTGCCAGGGTCCAGCTTTTTTCAGGGATCCTCCTCTCCTATAAACTTTGTCGTAGTCTCTTTTTCCTCCTATCACTGATGCTTATTCTGTATTTCTTAGTTTCCTTACCTGTCCAGCCTCATGTACTTCTGCCTCAGGTTAGATTTTGAGAAACCTGGAGAAGTCTCATTCCAGTCTAAAATGCCAACAGCTGCTCTGCATCAGCACTGCTTAAGCATGAAAGGTTCAGAATAACATTTTCTTTCTTTAAAGAGTTAAGACTTCTTCTCTGCAGCTAAACCTTTCCCTCCTAAGCTGTTTTAAAAAATGGAGTGAGAAAAATTAAGCCAGAGACCAACACGTGGCATGGAAATGGTTTTCTGTGAATAAGAGACTTGCCTTTTTTTATTCTTTCCTCTTGGTTTTTTGTACCTCTCACTGGTTGTCTCAGATTAAATTAGTCTGCAGGACTGTGTTATTATATCACTCCCCTCCTCCCTGCCATGCTGTGCTTTCTGTGTCCTTACAGCTCCTTACATTGCTCAGCAGAGGCTCTTTTTAAAAAAAAAAACTAAATAAAAGTGAGAAAAATAATTGCACAATAAATGACAAGAATTACCCTGAGTTGAGGACTGTCAGATACTGCTCTTCCTGCAGGATTTACACAGCAAGTACTCATCTGATGATCCTTGCAGTTAAAGTAATATATAATATTTGTAATCTCATCTTTAAAATCACCCCCATGAGTCTGGTCCTTGGCTGTGCTTTGCTGCCTGCTTTATCTGAGAAGTTCTGGCTCAGTGGGTGTGCGACATGGTGTCCCTTTGATTATTTTTGTGTGTTTGCTTTTTAAATGTTTGAATGCAGAAGCTTTAGAATATCTTGGCTCATTGTGAAAATGAAATTGGCAATATAATTGTTTAACAAATTTGGGAGACTTTCGAAGCTCTTCATATTGGTTTTGCAGATTTCAGTTATTCAGAGTGTAGCTGGGTACCCATCAGGCACTGCACATACGTTAATTTTGGAAATAAGCTCATTTTAAGATATTGTTTTCAATGCAGCCAAGTTCCTGTTTTCTTAAAGAAAATCATAATTAAAGTCCCAAAGCATTCCATGCGATATAAATGGACTTGGCATATAGTTATTTTCTTGTGATGTCCAATCCAAGTTCCTGTTAGATTTAAAAGAGTTTTGATCACAAATAATTGTGTGCTGTTTACCTGCATATTTCAAGAAGCCTCTTAGTCTAGTGATTTGGTTAAAATTCAGGTCTATTTTTATCAAGCAATTTGCAGAATATATTTTTAGCAAGTCAGTCCTTGAAGGCAAAATGTTCAACTGATGGCTCTTTCAATATAGTATTTATTGGCACCAGCTTGTGAAAACTGCAGTAGTTGGTGAAGATCCACTGCTGGTATCTGGTTTAAGATCTGATTTTTTCCTCTGCTCAGTAAACTATTGTGCACAATTTAGTTTTCGTTCAGACCTAGTGGTGATGACTTGACAAAGAGTATAAATAGGTCAGGCTTTTAAAGCATGTCTGCAGTTGCTCTGCCTTTGGGTCAGGTTGTACAGAAAATGGTCCTTTGCCCATGCAAAACGCTGGGGAGATTTCTCAGCCCAAACAAAGAATATGCTGGGTGTGACTTCTCACGTTGCTGTTGTGGGAGACAGACCAAGAGGTAGATGTGAATGTTGTATCAGAAGGTCAAATATGTTACCAGCTGGGTCAGTTAATTGTTTTTTGTGAATGTAAGAGTTGAAATACAGTATTGGCCTTTCATACTGTGGAACACTCAGTATTTTAAATGCCACATTCATTGTCTTAATGGTCAACAATGAATCTGTGGTGCTTGCTATTTTTACCTTTGAGGTATTAGAGTGAACGTGTTTTTACGAGCAGTGGTGCTGTAAACAAAACGTTGCTGTTTGTTACCTGTGGATAAAACCGTATTAGTGGGGTGATGTTTTGGATACTGCTCTTTGCCGCATCACCTGGGAGCACTGGTGGCAGCAGCAGGTTTATTATTCTTTCCCAGAGGAATGCTCTGTATTTCAAGGGCCTGTCTTCAGGGTCAAGATCTCTGGGTGTCTGCTTTCCTGTTTATTTATATTTCTGTTTGGGCGCTCAGGTGCTGAGATGGGAGGAGGACAAGGAGCAGCAGAAGAGACCATTGCAGGGCTCTGGTCTATGTGTGAGAACGAGTAGGTGGCTCATGGGTCAGTTTTGCAGCATTAATTGCAGTGGTTCACAGGTGTTTGCAGGTGAACACATTTGCTTTGCTTGTATTGCTTTTATCTGCCAGTTATTTCCTAGTACCT
This sequence comes from Eulacestoma nigropectus, assembly GCA_013397775.1. Taxonomy (NCBI): domain Eukaryota; kingdom Metazoa; phylum Chordata; class Aves; order Passeriformes; genus Eulacestoma; species Eulacestoma nigropectus. The sequence goes on from VZTE01001673.1 coordinate 290,139, forward strand.
GTCAGCAGATGCCATCTCATCAGTCATGTAGTTTCCAGCCTTTTCCACTTTCTTGCTCCTAGAAACTCCTCACTCCACTCAGTCTGTTCCCAGCCTCCTGGACACAGTTCGTGCCCATCCCAGGCACTGTAAATGGGAAACAGAACCTGGTCATAAAAGACAGTGAAGAAAGGTTTGTTATTATTTCCAGCCTTGTTCTTTTTCATTTAAGGGGATAACATATACATACACACACATGTGCGTGTGTGTGTATATATATATATAAAATATTTCTGTGATTATCAGTGAATGCTCTTGCCTAGCCTGGAAATTATTCTCCATACAGTTTTACCAACAACAATAACTGACTGAACATTGAAATCTTTCAAATGGTATGACTTCAAAATGCCATTTTCAAAACTGTCTCAAGCTCTTAGGAATTTTAATTTCATGGCATTTACTGTTTCAATATGCTCTTGAAGGATACATCAGGCAGACACCAGAGTTTCTAAGTCCCTTTTTCTTTAAGCTTCATGTGAAGATCTTTGTGACTTCGATTTCTAAAACTCTGCACCATGCATCTAGATGGCAAGCGATACAAAAGAATGATATGTTTTCAAAAGTGTTACATTATGGAAGCATAATAAATTGATTATCATCTATTTTAGTAGTGATTTTAATCCAATTATATGTGTTTTTTCATTGTAATCTTTGGCATTCATTAATGAAAACTTACAGCATTGCTTGTAGCCATGAAAAATTAGATCGAGTACACCCTGCCCTACTTAAATTGTGTATTAGCAAAGCTACTTTTTTCTTGAGAAATACTCTTTTTCACAGCTGACTATGACTTCCCAAGGGCTTAGGAAAAAACCCTCCCTAACTGATAACTAAAAATTAATCATAGTCGGATACTTTCAGTTTGCATTCAAATAAGGTATTTCTCTGTCTAAATAAGCTTCCTTTACTTGATTATTCATATTGTAGTTCAAAATGTTTAAAAATGGAAGACAGAGTTGGATGAAATGTAGACTACTTAATACAGTGTGTATTTAATATAAAAGTCATACATTATTCATTTTTGCAATTTGAATAACTTTGAATTTAGCATCCCTGTTCTTCATCTTTTCCTTTGATGAACAATTAATTATTAAAATATAATATTGTCTGCATATGGCACAAAAATCCTTGGAAGTATAAAATGAGCTTCCTTCTCCTGCCATCCTTTGATAAAGATACACCGTATTTGTGGTTTTGCTCAGAGCGTTCATCCAGCATCTTAAGTGATTCCATCATTGTAATTAAAAGGTTACAAAAGTTAGAAATAGTTAAATTGTTAATTTTAACTGCAACAGTTTTTCTTAAATTCGAGAGGAAAGCACTTTCCAAAATGTGCCTCTGCCTCCCAGGTCTTTCCTGTGTAGTCGTTGGCTGTTAATGCAGGGAATGTTGGCATATTCAAACACTCTTTGGGATTCATCGTGGCCCGCTGTGTGCTGAGTGCTGATATAGAGAGAGACAGCTCTGAAATAGAAATCCAGTGTGTCAAGGTTTGGGTGCTGCATTTGGAAATCAAGTCCTGTGACTGAGTTTCTAGTTTTTCTAACCAAGTTTTTCTGCATAAAAATGAGCCAATCAAATTAAATGCGACCTTTTGCTGTGATTATGATTTCTTAATTAGAATCTCTTTGAACTTTGGCCAATCATATATATTTTAGTATTTATTATTTAAGCACACTTTTTCTCACAGAGATATGCTATGACGAGTAAAAAATGTGGATTATTATTTGTTTGTTTCCTTTTTGGAGATGCAGATGTGGTCGAAATCTACTTGGATTAGAAGGAAAGGAATTATTCACTAAGAGGTTGCCTTGACTTTAATAGAATTACTCATATTTTGGAATGCTAAAATCTATGAAAACATTGCAGACCTGTTGATATTGTGCAGGAAATAGAAGATATCTGAAGTGTATGTATCATTGGCATCGTGCAGCAGCAGTGGAGTTAAAAAATCCTCCAATTATCAGACTGCTGCTAAGAGGTTAAGGCAACTCCTGATTTGATCAAGACTTCTAGAAGACTGTGGGATGCTGTGGAAGTGAATTCTGCAAACTTCATCCTATTTGGAAGATGTGTATCAATCACCAGCCCACCTGCTTCTCCCTTCTGTTGGGACAGGGAGGGGGTGGCAGTGGGTTTGCTCAGCAGCTCTGGTGAGACAGAAGAGTTCCCTCTGCCCAAATGTGGCCTCCTGTTTGAGGCACGCAGGATATCGAAAGTAAGGAATAGAGATGTTTGGGAGAGCCCTGCGTGTCAGCCTGCCCAGAGGCAGTGAGCACCTTTGCACAGGCTGAGAGGGTGCTTCAGCCTCTGAGTCAACATGAATTGCAGAGGATAAATGCTCAGGGATGGCAGGGAAATTGCCTTGCCTGCAGCTGTTCCCTCCTTTTGTTTATTTTTCTTCACTGTGTTAAATATTACCAGCTTGTCACTGTTACCTGAAGGTAAATGCTTCCAGTGCTTAGGTCTGCATTTCAGGCTATCCAAGGACATTCTCAGAGAAAAAAAGGTTTGTCTCCAGGCTGTTGGACCCTGGGAAGGACTTTTCTTGGATTTGGGAGAAGAGGCAGCAGTTTTACCTGTAAAACCTATTTGTAGTGCAGTGCTGGCTATGTCTGGCAGCACTCTGGTAGTGCCAGCGTGGATGGGTGCAGGCAGGCCTGAGCAAGCACTGCTTGGATGTTACTTTGAGACCACGTTGAGCTTCAGCAGTCCCCTGTGTCCCTGCTCCTCAGCCCATCTGCCTGGCAGCTCCCAGAGAAGTTTGGCTGAGCAGCATGGCTCTGCCTCCTCCATCTCAGCAATCCACTCAGGGTTTGACTCAGCTCCTGCATCCCTTTCCGCCTCTGGCAGCGGTGGGATGGATACACTGCTCGATGCTCTTTGGTCAGGCAGCAGTAAACAGGACCACTGAGGCCTGACTGTGTCCCACTGGGTTCTGTCTTGCTGCCATCAAGCTGGAGAGCCATGTACTGAGTGCTGGAACCATTGAGTACAGCATTATTTCTGTACTGACATAAACCAGTGGGGTAGCAAGTGCATTTCACACCTGCACACATTCAAAATAGGAGGGTCTGTGTTTGGGATGGGGCTGACTAGCATTTTGGCTGCCCTTTCAATAAACCACACGTCAGCTTATACAGAGCCTTCCTGGGAGAGGGTTTCCATTTTTCGTTACATATATGATAAAATACGTTGTTGCCATTACACTTTGTTAGGCTGCCTAGCAGTGTGATGTCTGTTTTAAAGACACATTAAAAAAAAGTGTAATCCTGCTTGTCAATCTTCCCCGCAGAGAAGGAGACCTTTCTGGATCCCTTTGTGCTGAGGGAACTTCTGCCGACGTCGCTGGGGAGTTACTACCGCTACACAGGTTCCCTGACTACTCCTCCCTGCAGCGAGATCGTGGAGTGGATCATTTTTCGGAAGCCTGTGCCCATTTCTTACCATCAGGTGTGTTTGTTTTGTCCGTGAAGCCCATCTCTTAATTTGCCCTCCTTAAGACTGTTTTCAAAGCCCGCTGGTTTAATTTGGAGAACGCAAATGTTCCTGTTGACAAAAAAGGAAGTGTCGGTGATCTTTTTTATTCTCTTAAGTAATATTGTTTCTGAACAGGAGCCATCAGTCTTGAGAAGACGGTACAACGTGAAACCCAGTTTCCTTTCAGTGATTTATTTGGTATTGTTTTTGTTAAGATTAAATTAAACCATGGTGTAAATAGTTACATAGAGTTCCTTTTTATTCTTTTTAATTGAAACTTTCTTTTCAAAGTAAAGTAAGTGATTTCAGTTCTGCTCAGATTTAGTAATTTGAACTAATTACATTAAAAAAGACATCTTTCCATTAATTCTCCATGCTTAACTGTTTTTATAACACAGTAAAGCTGCCATTATGTGCTCAGAGAGCTGGTGCACAAATCTTTAAAATTAGCACAAAGCAGCTTTTAATGCAGATAGACACAATGTCTGGAGTTTGAAGAATTATCTTAATGAAACAATGTCTAGATGAAGTCAAAGGTTTGCCGGTTCAATGTATTTTGACATTGTAAGACTGTTGTCTTTAGAAAGCCAAACTGCTGGGCGTAGTCTTGCCTCTTACTCATCTGTCCTAAGCCACTGAAAACAAACTTTTTACGTACACTAATTCTGTAAAGTGCACATGAACTGTTCACTGGGTGATCCTGACTGACAGATGCTGTGCTCACAGGTTTCAGAAGTACGGAAGGCGCTTGCCATACACCTGCTCCAGGCTTTTTTTCCTGTTTTCTAGATCTCCTTGCTTCTCCCATAGACTCTTTATCTTTTTTTGACAGTCTGTGTTCAAAACCAGTTGCAATGCTTCAGCTGAGGCCCTCCAGAGGCTGGGGGACATGTCAGGATTCATGTTTCCAGCCACCCATCCTGGTGTTATTTTGCTTGTTTCACAAAAGTGTGACGGTACTGCCTGTGTTCATCTCCTGGTCAGCAGGAACCATTTTGCTGGAGGCTTCCCTTGGAGCTCTCTGGCAGTGCTGAGCACATCGTGCCCCCAGGCAGCCCCCAGTTCTGGCTGGAGCCTGGGACTCTGCACATGGTCCTGTTTGAATCAGACCCTTTGTTTTTTTCAGGCTATTTCTCTGATTGTCAAGATCATTTTGAATTCTGTCCTTGCCTGCAGGATACTTGCAATCCCTTGTAGCTTTTCACTACATTAATAAGTTTACTGTTTATTATTTGATGGCTGCAAGGCCTGGCCCACGCTCAGTTTTATAGCCTATGTGCACATCAGGTGGGTCATGACTTCTTTTTTCTATTTTAACAAATGCAAATAAAATGGTAAATACCAATTTCGGCTGTTGGTATAAAGGTACTTTATTCTGGCATAGCTCCTTTCCTGTGCTGTTCAGAAGTAACTGTGCCAAATCAAGCCTTTAAAATTTGGCGTTGTGCTGCTCTGTGCATGTGTGTGTGGTTGAAGAGCTGGGAATTCTGTATGTAGACAGACTTTCATTGATACTACAACACATGTGGAATAAATAATAGTATTCCCCCCTCCCCGGCAGCTCTAGATGTGTGTGTTTTAAGAGCCTGCCACCCTGCCACTGCTATGATTATTATTTGTTACTCTAACAGAAACAGTGTAACATAATCCATTGCCATAGTTTAACCTTCTTTTTCACAAACCCCATGAAGCAGCCTGTAATCCCAGGGGACAACAGTGATATTGCTTAGGCTTTGTTGCTGTTCCAATTAAATTCTTGCTTTTGTGCAAAATACCCTGCTGGAAAAAGGACAGTAGTGAAGTGGTCCATTTGTGGAGGCTTCTCTATTTTATTCTCAGTCCTCCATCATCCTCATCTTCCCCAATAATTAGACAACAAACCAGGACAAGCTGTGTCACCCTGCGGATGCATTGTAAAGCTGAGTGCATTCAGTGACCCAAAACATTATGCATTATCTCTCGTAATGCATACTTCAGAGAAGCTCATTGTGCTTATAACAGTTTCAGTATTTTTAATTGCCATTTGTATATCCAACTCTTAGAAAACTACACATCAGGCTTTAATAGTTTGTAATTGCATGACTCAGAGTTTTAGATCAGGTTTCCCTGTATCTACAATAGTCTTACAAGAGCTTTTAATTTCTTCTTCTGAACAGGAGCTCTTGTACTCCTTGAAGAGCATGAATGTAGCTCCTTGACTGCAGATCTTAGAATATAATTTTTTTCTGGCAGCTATAGAGAAATTAATCTCACTTATCTTAGATAATATTTTTATAGTGAAAGTGAGGTTGAAATGGCTTATATGTACTTCACCACATAAAAAGTGGAAGGTGAAAAATCATGTTTGAATTGGCAGTTGTTAAAATGCAATTATACCTCCCCAAGGTAGCATGGCAGAAGAAAATATTTTAAAAGTTCTCTCTGAAAGTTTAAAAATTCATTTAATGTCACAGATGTCTAAGCCTAGAGACTTGACTTCAGAGGAGTAGTTACTACCAAAGTTCTTGCGCTTTTATAAAGTCACCTTAAGCCCTGTTAGCTGGCTTCATCAAAACTGCTTCCAGTGCATGAAGTGCAAAAGGTATGTAAATAAGTACAAGAGTTTTGGTCTGTGCTTTTATAGAAGGGTGTAGCAGGATCATCTGTTGGGTTTGTTTTTTGTTTTTTTTGACAAAAGTGTAAGTCAGTCCCTTTACCCCTTTTTTAATCCATCCTCCTATGCTTTTGAAGGGGTCCTGCTAATAATTAGGAAATGGTTTTTGAAATTTTTCAAGATGTTTCTTTGAAAGAATCAGAAACAGATTTGTGTTGAGAACCTGGGAATAAGGCATTCCTATAAGATGCAGAAAAAAAGTACAATTCAAATCCCACCATCCGCACCTGCAAGCCTGGAAGCAGCACTTGAGCTCTGGAAGTGGCACCTGAGCTCCCTGCCTGCGATGGGAGCTGGTCATTGGTGGTCACCCCTCCCTGCTTGTCTCCTGCTGTCCCTCTGCTGAAGGGGGCTCAGATTACCATTTTGAAGGGAAATTAAGTAATGGTAGTGGGTGCCTCATGAGTCAGTGGAGAATGCTTAACTGCTCTGTTAGACACTGCTTTGATTATTTTTCTCAGTTCTATCAACTGAGGCTGCCATGATAATTCTTCCATTTGTAAGGTTTGGGGTTCACATGCTTCTCCAGAGCTTTTAGAGCAGACGCACTTAATGGAAAGGGTGTAAGTTTCAGTGAGCTGTCATTAAGCTATGAATGTAACTCAAGTCCCTTCTTGAAGTCCTGGGCCAGATTCTGTGCTCACAAAATCCATACTATCAATATGTGTAACTGATGTGATGCAAACATTACCAGGAGTGATTCCTTCTCTGCTCTGTCTTGCTCAGTCTTTCCAGCAGCAACATAACTAATTCTAGTTCTTGTCCTGAATGATAACAAGGTAACAGTAAATGCTGTACCGACCTTGATAGCTGTGAGAAAAACATTAGCTGAAAATATTTTCACCTTAGTTTGCTAGAATTTTTTTCTAAGGAACACTAAGATACGGAGTAACCGAAAAGCTTTCCAATTACAGTTCTTTCTTACAGGTTAATACGTTTTCTTATAAATAGCTCAGATCTGAATCCAACACAAGAAACTTATTCTCAGAGGAGTATATGCTAGCTGTGCCTAAAAGTGCTGCACGAGCTGTCTGTGAAGCTTCGCCTGGCAGCTAAACTTTGTAAGGTATTCAGAGATAAGGAAGCATTGCCTAATCCAGGCGAAAGCTCTTGGTATGGAATGACCTAGAAGCACTTTTTGACATGATACTGTGAAACAAAACGGTGCCAGCAGTGAGGAGGGTTTGGCAAGGCTGTGTCACACACAAAATCCTTCTAGACAAGGAGTCTAAGGGCAAGTGTTTCTTTGCCAATGACAGACGTCCACAGGTTCTAGAAGGCCTTCTCCCATGTTGGGCAGGATAAGCCCTGTGTCGAGATAAGGTGGTTGGCAATAATTTCAGTGAGCAGTCTGGCTTCCCATGTGGTTTTATCAGTCTTGGCATCAACATTTTACTTCCTCCCATTTTACTGTCTTATCGGCCACCCGGATTTCACCACGTTGTTTTTCTAATTAACATCCCTTCTCTCCTCTGCCATGATGGCTGCAATCAGCTGGAGGCATTTTATTCCATCTTCACCACTGAGCAGCAAGACCATGTCAAGTCCGTGGAGTACCTGAGGAATAACTTCCGACCACAGCAAAGCCTGAACAACAGGAAGGTATCCAAGTCTGCTGTGAAAGATGCTTGGAATCAAGATATGTCAGACATCTCGGAAAATCCGCTTGGCACAGAAGCTTCCAAAGGTAGATTATACTTTAGAATTTTACACTTGACTAATAGGAGAACTTTTTGTCTACTTTGTCGTCAAATGGTGTCAAGAACAGCTGTGAGCTACCAAAGAAATAATGCAGGTTGTGCAGGCATTCCTTGTTAGTAAGTGTCAATAAATTAACTAGTTCTGCTTATGCTGCAAATACTTGTAGAACTCAGTGTCACAAGGTGCCATGACAATACAGCCTTAGAATGTGTAGGTCTCAAAGCCACAAAATATGAATCTCAAACTGGTAATGTCCCTGTTTTTGCCACCTGGCTGTAGGGCCATGGAGATGCCTGACAAAAAGGGAAAACCAAAGGACCGAGGTCAGAGGTAAAAACTCAGCCCTATTAGCACTTGGTGTTTGAATGGAAATAGAGTATCCAGATGTGGTTATGGGTTTCATTTCTCTAGTAACAAGACTTCTGAAGAACTGTTGACCTTTTAATTCAACATTTGTATCAGTCTGTTGGTAATGGTGACAGGAAGAAAAGAATCTCTTCCTTTTAGGCAGGTGATTTCCTAATGTCTTGCTGAAGTGTTTCGTGTGCCTTTTTTAGAGCAGCTGGCACTTGCTTCTGTCAGACACCGGATAATGAGCTGGATGAAGGGGGGTGGGAGGGAGGTTGCTGTCGCACTGGCACAGGCAGCCCTGGCTAAAGGAGCGCATCAGAAATTCTGAGAGAAAGGTGTCGTGGATAAAGTAAGACTAGAAATAAATATCAGATAAATTTACTACTTTTATTTGCCTTTATTTTATTGACTGGTGTTATTTATAGGTAGAAGAAATGATACCTACTTTCCAGTCTTCAGTTTTGCAAGGTGCTTGGTGCTTAACCAGTAGAGGTAAAGAAGAGAGGAGCAGTTTGCCAGAAGGAAACAGCTAAGCAGATTTACAAGCTTCCCTTTTTTACCTGGCATTTTCACCTGGCCAGGCACAGAAAGTGCACATTTTAGAGGATGTGAATCATGTAAACAGCTGCATTCAGCAACCTCACCCTCCCAAGAGAGTGCTAGGAGAGTGTGTTTCTCAGGGCTCATTATTCTCTGAGCGTGCTTATTTATATATATATATAATACACACGTACACAAACCTCATGTACTTTAAAGGCAGCCTTGGGACAGAGAATTTACATCAGAAGTGAGAAGGAGATCTGGGGAATGAAGAAACCCTGCTGCGCTCGGATGCTCTGGCTTGTAGTTTTCAATCAGTGTTGTAACAGCAACGTGTGTCAGTAATTTCTTTAGTTATATCCTCTGTACATATTATTTACCCAGAACAGTGATGAAAGTTAATGGGTTACATTATGTTAAAAGTGACAAAACTGACTAGTTTTTATTTTGAGTGCAGCCGAGGTACCTCTGTTATAACATTCAAGAAGATTTAACTGCTTTGGCCACACGCCTGCATATTCCTCACTCGCTGGATCGTTTTTAAGATTATAAAGAATCTTTGGGTGATTTTCACCACCATAATAAATAGCTGAAACCCGTAATTTTGTCAGAGCATTAGAAACACTAAGGTCTATAGTTAATGGGCTGATCTTGAATTTGGAACTGTCAAGACCAAAGGAGCACCTTGAATAACTGGAAGGATTCACCATTGCTTTGATCTTTAAGAACCAAGCACACGTGGCTTAGTTATCATGAGGTGAGCCAGTGTACAGGAGCAAGGGAGCAGCACAACCATTAGTCCGTGTTTATATGGTTTGTTCTCAGGACTGGTTTCCTGAGCAGGTTCTCTATGGGTCCTCTCCCATTATGTTCAGGTACCATAATGCTCTGTACTTGTGCCTATCTGGGAATTTGAATTTATGACAAGAAGACCTTCAGGTGGGGGACATGCATTTCCCATTGTCTGACAACATTCAGCATGCCATCTAATGGCAGGGATGATGCTGGAGTTGGTGATTTCTTTCTCCCCTGAGCTTTTGCTATAGGAGGCTAATGGCTGGGCAGCCAGTCATTTTGTACCAGCTCTGTCAGCTTGTCACTTTGTGGGTTGTGTGTGCAACAGAGGACACTGAAAATAGGTGCATTTTTTTCATAAACTTAAATATAAATAGGTTGGCGCAGTGTTGCTAACACAAAATGGATTGTAGTATATCCTCCAAAGATTACAGGGATGAGATATAGCTGTTTCAGAAATATAACAACATGGATGTTTCTGGCCCCTTTTTTGACAAAGGTGAACAGTGATGATGTGCCTGGTCCACTGCACGTTCTGAACTACTGACATATGAATAAAATGAGTTGAAGTCATAATACTTGAGTGAAAGCAAAACCTATTGTTTATTCAACTAGTAAATATAGTTCCTCTTTATACAGTGTCATTCATGCAAAAGTACTGAGGAACCGAGAGCATGAAGTGCTTTCCAGCCAGACAATCTTGCATACAAGTATAGAAGAGTGTAAGGTTAGCATAACAAATTTGTTTTATGCAGATTCTTCTGCAAACCCGCTGGGAGCACCTCAATGCTTTCCACATTGCATTAGGCAATGTGACCAATGGCTGTCACATGTTGACTCTTGTCTGCCCTCCCTGTTCCTGATTTGTGTGTTGTAGAAAAAGGCAAGGTCACGAAAATGTGTCTTGTGCTTGCTGCAAGGTGATATGGTTTGTGATGGTCTTCAGCTCTGGAGGGGAAGTTCGGGTTTGTTTGTCGGTGTGAATTTTTGCAATTTGTTTCCTCTGTCACACTCTATTAAGTCTGTGGGCAGTATTGCTAACTGGGAAAACAGGCTAGCATTCATTATGTAAGCCTTTCTTATTTTGGAGGAAAATATGCCCAGAAAAATTTGCATAATGTTCAGAATAATTTTCGGAATTCCTTGGTGAATAGGGAATTTCAGATCAACACAAAGTGATGCAGCTCTGCAGCGGTCCATTGGCAAACGTGCCATCCTGAACAGTTTGGTACCAAAGAGGAATGTCTTTTCTCTCAGCTATCAAAGCTATCTCAGGTCACAAAACTGTGACCAGTAGCATAACCTGCAGATACACTGGAGGAAAACTTTCTCACTTTATACTTTATACCACTGAGTATTTCCTTAGCGAAGTCCCAAAAGTGGTGGCATTTGCTAAACAAAATGTCTTCTGGGAAAGGCTATTTTAGGTCAGTGCATTTGGATCAAGTTTGTTAACCAGTATGAATGTTACCAGCCTTTTGCTTTGCAGTTACTCTCCTCTCGCTTATCTTTTTTTAATTTTAAAGAGGCAATGAAGAGAGGGGCATTGTTTTCAATCATCAGAATACAAGATGGTGAAATACTTAGCTAATTTGATATAGGACTAATTTTTCACTTACAAGTGAAAACTCCAGATTTTCTTTTGTGTCAGAGTTTAACAAGAAGAGTTTTCCTTTATTCCATTATCTCATTCCTTCCTCCTATTGGCAAAAGCTGATTTAAAACAGTTCTCTTGAGGACTGCTTGTATGCCTGGAATGAAAGCATATGCATAAGACCTTTGCTGAATCAGAGCCCATGAGCTGAGCTTAATTTTTAAGTTGACCCTGGAGCTATTTCAAAAAACCATACAGATGATGTTTTAAGATCTTATTTCTGAAATACACCATTCAGGTTAAATACTGTTCAACTATGTAATTGTAGCAACTGGTGGGTTGATAATAAGCCCTTGTACAGTGATACTTTTTAAGAAGATGAAACTTTGAGAGATCCGACCTATACAGTGGATCATGCTGTTAAATCAGGCGGATCATCATTTAACACGAGGGCTCGCCCATGTGTAAAGTTTTGAAAAGTTAGAGGTTTTCTGTACAGACTTTCTAAGCCAAGAATGCATTTGTAAAGCGTTAATCAGATTCTGTAATTATCAATGACTGTGGCAGTGTCTGACTTTTTGGACAAGACAATCTCTGTTAAAATTGCCTCCTTTCTTCTCTGGCCTGTCCTCTGTGGCTCAGGACTGTGTTGCTCTGTCACATCATATATTGTGCTCCTGCAGCTCCTGGTCTGCTTTCAGGCAGCTCTGGTAGAGGGATTGCTAATTATTTATTGGTACATTGCTCTTCAGGGACAAACAAAATTCTTACTTAAAAGTCCATCCAGTTCAAGGATCTGGGTCTGCAGGACCCTGGCTACTTTCACATGTTGCCTCATCAAGCAGAGCTGTATTTCCAAAACATTACCTGCTTTAGTAAAGGTGTAGGCATGGAAACCCAGGAGGAAAAGGTGGTTCATTTCCTTGTTTCAGGAAGTACCCCATGTGCAACAATACTTGCCCATTTTATTTTGCTGCTGATTACATCAAATGTTGTTTCTTTCTCTTTATGTTTTTTTTTTTTAACACTCAAAAACCCCTTTAACCTTTCTATCTCATTAAATGTGCTGCAGGCCTTACAACACTTAAACAAGCATCCCGTGTGAGGGACTCTTGACATCAGAGTTTTCTTTCACAGATGCCTGATTACTTTCCCAAAGGTGTCTGATTACTCTTTGCTGGAGTCTCAAATAATGCTGTTTCCCATTGTGGGAATTTCTGTGATTCTGTAATTTCGCCTTAGAGTACCATCTGTAATTATGATCCTAGCCTAACTTAAATAATGAGCAGTCATAAATTCATTCCAGTAAAACTTAGCTTTGGACTCTAAATTAACTGCTGGGACATTTCTCTAGTACTGTACAGGTGATCATTTTCATTCTTGTTTTTGTTATGTGGTAGTAGTTCATCGTTTGGAAGTCCTTTTAACTTAATGGCACTAAAACATGGACAGAAGATATTTGGATTTTCCTCCCTGCATGCCTTGTGCTGGAGGCATGGCTCAGGCTATCGGCCTGCACCCGAAGGTGCTGCACTGCTCAATCAAAGCAGTTCAGTTCTTATTTACCATTTCTTGGCTCCTGATGTCAGAAATGAGACTACAGCCTTTTGGAAAGGTATTGCGTTTCTGCACAGCACTGGAGTGCACCTCCCATGCAAGCAGCATCCAGAGGTCCAGAGATTCAGTGCACTGACATCAACACTTTGAGGCAGATAGTTTAGAGCATTGGCAGCAGTGTTTCTGAATGAGAACGAGTTATTTGTCTCATTTACAAATAGCCTCTGTTACTATTCCCAGTAATTTGGTTTTGCTTTCTAAATGCCCATGTTTTATGAAGACTGTCTCAAAACAACTTTGCAGTCTCTTCATGTCCTTGGGTTCTCTCTGGGAGTCCAGAAAGAGTCTTAGGCAGAGAAGTTCTACTCTTGTAGAATGTCATTTTTATGCTTTAGTCAAACCTAAATTACTAAAAAATACTCAATAGTAATATGTAACATATCCAAAACAACAACAAAGTGAAGATAAATTTAAAATGATTCATTATTGAAAATTTAAGTATGGCTAAAGCAAAATTTAGCTATTTATTTTCTTTAAATATCTCAGGGAGAATGGAAATAAACAAGAACCTTTTAAAGTTATTTTACGGTACGTTTACCATTAGCATTCTTTTTGTCCTTTGGAAGAATCTTGGAAGATTTCTTCATGGATTAATAACTCCTTCCTGGTTTCCTTGGATAACTGGGCTTTTCCTATTTGCTTTTTGATTTCATTTTGCTATGGAAGTTATCCTTTCCCAATTCTATTCCCCTTTAATCAGGTCAGCACCCTGATCAGGTGTGGTGCAAATGAATTAATGTCTCATCATTAGGACTTCTGTTGGTGCAGCAGCCTGGCTGGGAGCAAAAGGTCACACTAGAGGGTGGTGACACTGTTCTGCTCATTGCTTGCCCTGCTTCTTTCACTACAGACCTGCCCATCCGCCACTGCCTCAGTGCTCCAAGTAAACGTACTCGCCTGCAGCTGCAAGAGTCTCTTTTTGAGCCTCAAGTGGCTGCTGAATGCACATTTTAGACAGAAATCAGTGTGTTCCTTCTGTTTGTTTCATCTCTTCCACCTCGGCCCTGTCTTGCTCTGCAGTGCTGGCTGAGTCCTCGTGTATGCAGTTGTCTTGGAGAGTGTCCTGCAAAAGCAGGAAAGGAGAGGCTTCTGCCTTCCAGAGAGTCTCAGGTCAGGTGGAACACAAAGCTTTTCATTAAAAAAACGGACCGATTTTGAGGGGGAATCAGATGCAAAAAGATGTGGTACTTATACCTGACATAGGTCTCATGCTTCCCTTGCAGTGGCTCTGTTCTGCATGGTTCTGTTTTACACCTGTAGTAACTTCTGTGTGGTTGTAATGTGAGGAGTGTGTGTGTCTGGGCCTAAATGCAGTAAACAACTTATCAATAGATTTATTAATAAGCATTAAATCACTGCTTACACTTCTTTGGAGATTATAAAGGGTCCAAACCAACAGAGCAAGAGGAATTCAGTGTGAAAGTGTAGGTGTGGTTTGGGTTCACAGCTGCCACTGAAGTTGGAAGAGCTGAGCTTGATGATTTATTCCATTTACACCAGGAGGGAATTCCTTTCTGCCCTGCCTACCTGTTGGCCCAGCTGTTCAGCCCACAGAAGTACTAATTTTAGTTTGAACCATGAGTGCCTGCAGCTCATCCTTTGTGCTGGAAAAAGCCTCCAGAAACTATGAAAGGAAAGCTGCTTTCCTAATATGATTTTGGTCATCCCACAGGCGTGTATTGGGAGGCTCTACCAGCCCTATTGGCTTATCCTTCCTGTGCTCCCCAGTCCAAACAACCCTCACCAGAACATTGGAACGGTCAGCTTGGTTAACATGGCAAATACGTGTCCTTCTGGCAGGAAATCCTCCTTTCTCCCCATTGGTGTCGTTTGTGCCACTGAATGTGATCACATGTGTGACACAAACACACTGTGTAAATAAGGGCACAGGTGTGCATTTGAAACATAAGTCACTTTCTGTGTGCAGACATGGATGTGTGCAGTACAAACACAAGACTTGCAGGGCAGGTCCTTCTCGGACATCAGTTTAGCGCAGCATGGCATCTGATGGTGCAGGGCTGATCTGCATACACAGTCCCTGCCTTTCAGTAAAACAGGATCTGTTGCTGTGATGCCATGGAAATTTAGGTGCTACAAAGCCGTACAGGTATTAAGCTTGTCCAGACCCCCTCTGTCAGAGGGACTCATGCGTCCATTTGCTCACGAGATTATTTCTCAGGGCTCGTAAAAAAAGTGTGGGGTCTGTTGGTGTCCCTCATACCTCCAGAAACAACCCTGTCTGTTTGAAGCATAGTGGAAGGGAAGAGCAGGGAAGATAAATAGTCTGTCTCCTAGCTACATTCTGCCTGTGGATTGAAGTAGATCAACACAAATATTTGTGTGTACAGCATGCTCCAGAGCCTGCCAATGCCTGCTGGCAAAGTGCAGGCAAAGGTAAAGGAAAAATATGTGCTACTCTTTAAAGCAATTATCCTTATGTATTAATAATGTTATTTGTAAGGACTCTGAGAAGTCAACAATGTACACTAAAGCAAAGCAAAAAAACTGCAAACATTTAGTAAAAGGATAAGGGGAAAAATGTTATTAGTATGCCTCTTAGCACTTTCTGATATATTAAAGCCTATGTTGTCTCTGCATATGATCTTCGTGGTTTATTTGTTATCCTTTGAGAGCACAGCCCTTGCTTAACTCTGGGCTTGAATCCGACAGCCCAAAGCATGCTCTTGTTTATTATGGCTCAGAGTGTCTTTCCAAGCACCTCCACTGAGTCACACCAGTTCAATGTAGCTGAATCTGGCCCTGTATCACTTCCCTTACCATAGCACTGAAAGCAAATGTGAGTTTTCTCATTGCAGCATAACCCATATTTTTGCATTTCAGGGTTTATTTGAAGTTTTGAAGATCTAATAATGAGAAGGAATTTATATGTGTGTGTATATAGGTATGGATGTAGTTGAAAGTATTTTTCTTCTCTTTTCTGTTGGTGGCATTGTTTTTTTCTTGTCTGCAGTCAGGTTCCTGGTGGTGACAGGGCTGACTGAACTTGGTGCAGTGTTTTGACAATAGCACAGGCACTGATCACAGCTTTCAGGCACTCTGAAATCATGGGATGCCTGTAGGTGAGTTGGGTGTCATTACAGCAGCAAGTGGTGCATCTGTCCTGCAGGAATGGCCCTTCCAGCTCCTTCACAGGGCTGGGACAGAGGGGAAGGAAACACCCTTTCTCCCCCAAGAACTTGTTGGCCACCAACTTGTTTGCCCCTATGGGGAAGAAAGACATGAAACCCTCATACTGACCTCTCAGTTTCTCTTCTACTGAGCATGGGGGAAGAAATGCCCCAACTACCTTCTTTGTGCTCCTGCTTTGTAAGGGAGGGACACTGTTCCCTGCCACTCATCCTATTGAATGAATCATCCTGCATATCCAGACCAGTAAGAAAAAGAAATGAGGCCTCTCTTACCTTACAGCCAGGAGCTGCCTCCCAGAGCAAGACAAGACCCTTGTCCCTGTCTTTTAGTTACCACTGAGCAGCTCTGAGCCAGTAACATGCACATCCTGATGCTGATGTTTCCCCTTCCATATATGAATTGCCTTAGAAGATCCATGCCTATGTCACCACGAGGGATTCAGGATCTCACTGTCATGCTGCTTTTCTGTGCTGAAAATTGTCAGGGCTTCAGCATACAATGTGTATCCCACGGCACCAAGGAGAGGAACAGCAGTTTTGCATTGCTGAGACATTCAACAGGAGAGAGAGAGTGGGATTTTTCAAAGGAGGGCATAGCACAGCTAGAAATAACTGCCTTTAAAGTGGTGACATTTTTATGCATGGACAAGCTAACTTAGAACATTTTTAGAGGATTTTATAAATCCCGCTGAGCCCGCTGGAACTAGATTTGTCATGTGAGGACCTGTTTTACAGGGAGAAAGTATACAAGCGATAACTGAATATACAGTTCTTGCACTCTGTCAAAGTTTCCCTAAATAGGTCTTTTCATAACCACAGGTAGCATATGCAAAAAGCGTGATGAAACCAAGTAAGTTTGGCTGGTGTTGCATTTCTGTCTTTGAAAGAGAAATACAGGCTGCTTTTAAGGAACAATATTAATAAAAAAGCTGTAATATTCTCTTACATGCCCTTCCTGCATTCATGGGTGTGTCTTAGTATCAGCAATTAATTTTTGCAAAACAATAAGCCCTTTTTTTTGTCTTTCAACTCACTGAAATGGAGGTGCCAGGAGCTTTTGGATTAAGCTTTATCATGCTTTCAGTTAGGAAAGCCTCGTGGAGATTATGTAGCCAAATACAACATACAAATCAAATTATGGGAGAGATGAATGCAGAGTTGTTAAATTAATTTAGTTTTTGTTCCAGCCCACTGGAATGTTTTTAACATGAAGAAAATAATTCTCTGCTCTATGGCTGGCCGGCCCAGTTCTTAGGACTGCATCAGCCTGCTGCATTCATCTGCCAGTGGCAAACAGGTTTTCTCCAGGCTTCAGTGAGCCCTGGAAGATGAGGCTGGCCAAGATGCTGGATTCCCTCCGCCTTCCCCAGTGGGCTGATCTGCAGAGAAAAGCCTGGGTCGAGCTGCTGGGCAGCCCCACGCATGGCCAGCAGCTGGGAGAGCCACTGAGGCTGCCTGAGTTGGGTCAGAGGGGCTTCCTCCAGATGCACCCACGCAATGCTCCTGCCTCTGCAGGACTTTCCCAGAAGGCAGGAGCCAGCTTGTTTGCCGGGTTCTTCCAGTTCAGGTCATCCCTGACAGGAAAGTGAGGGTGTTTTTTCCCTCCAAGAGGTCCAGGGCACGTCTGTGCCTGCAGTGAGGCATGACCATGCTACTGCAAAGGCTCTTGCCTGTTCAGTGCCTCTGAGATGTGGCCTGGTTGCCCCAACCAGGGGTTTCTGCCTCCACAAGACTTGGCACAGGGCCTCTAACCCAGGACACAGTGGCTTTGGTGTCCTGCCAGACCTGTGTACGTATCTGCTCAGGACTGCACATACCACAGAAGGATACCCTGAAAGCCCCCACAATATTTTATTATCCCTCAGGATTGGAATTTTAAAGAGAGCATTAGTAAAATTTTTTTCTAAAATTAGCTGAGGTGCTATTTCAGTGTGGAATAGTGCTGGTTTTTGGTTTTGAGTCTTTTTTTTTTTTTTCTCAAGAAATCATGAATTCACAGGCTTTCTTTTTGCTTATTAAGCCTGGTTTTATTTAAAAAAAAAAAAGAAAAAAAACCAAAAAAAACACGAAAGGTTGTGTTTCTCTTTAGTGTGTCCTGATTAAACTTCCCCTTCCCTGTCCCAACGTCTTCCTGCATTTCTCTCTTTTCTTCAGCTGCACATTTTGCAAAATCAGTAGAGGTCCTTTAGCCTGTGATTCTTTTCATCTTCTTTGAAAAATCCAAGGCACAGAGAGTATTGAAAGAAAAAATCAGATCTCTGGGAAATGCCAGTTGTTTTATAGATGGTCAAATCATTGCACTTTTTTCCTTGCCTTTCAGACATTCACTATGTTATTATGTATCACTTTAATTAAATCATCAAATTGAATTATTGGATCAAATGTTTCTTTATTCCATTCCTAAGCATGTTTGGTTAAATTAATGAAACCATATATTTCATTTTATAATAAAAGATTTTTTTTTTTGCCCATTCATAAGTTGTTTTAAAAAAATGTGGTTGAACAGAAAAGGTTAGTTAATACTAAATTACTTCAGGTACTGCTCTGTGCCTTGGAGTAGATTGAACCAAGTCATACTAAGTCATGAAAATTTTGTAATATTTACTGAGAAATCGCGGTATTGTAAATTCAGCCTCATTTTAGCTTGCTGTGAATGAGGCTTGTCCTCAGTGAAGTCACTGGAGTCACTCAGGTGATGAGAAGTGCTCATGACCTTCTTGGATCAGGGTGCAGGGTCAGGGAGGGTCTCCTGACTCTGAGCCTGTGAGTCTCCTATTTACCCTTGGGAATACCCACTTCTCTGGCCGCCATGAGCTGTTCCAAACGGCATCCAGGCTGGCTGCAGAGAGTGGCACAGAATGGGGGACAAGACAGACCCCTCTCCCTGGAGTGGCTTGGGGTCCTCGTATGAAAAGCAGCTGGCCAGACATCGTTCAGAGGGCCGGTGCAATTAAGGTAGATCTCTCTGTCTCTCAGGAAGGTTACCTGCTTGAATTATTTCTAAAACAATCTGATGCATGATTACTTTAAATATATAAATCTTTGCATGTCCTCCTGGAGGACAAGGACTGGGTAAGAGTTTTAGGTCTGGGTAGTCCTTCGCCCTGGGCTCTTATCTCTGATGGGATTTGATTAGGTGGAGTGATAAAGGCTGGCCTGGCATTTTGAAGTGTAATTCAGTGATGACAAAGGGTGTCAAAGAGGGCAGTTATGATTTATTGGTGCAGTTATCAATAAACACTGATGTCAGGGAGAATTGATCTGACCATCTCAGCGGAAAGAGGTGAGCATGGAGAAGCATACCAAGGATCAGGAAGCTCTGTAAATAGTGATAACAGCGATGGCTTTCAGCTGTCCCCTCTTGTCTAGGTCCTGGCCACCTTCATACTGTGCTTTGGGGGAACAGGAGGGAGCCAGAGGGAAGGCATCTGCAGGCAGCAGACCATGGTGTGGCCTCTGACTTTGTGGCACTGACAGCAGAATGCTGTTTTGATCCCTTCAGCTCAGTGTAAATAGAAACTCACATATATTTATCCAATGCTTTGAGGTACTGCAGGGTTTGTTTGTTTTGCTGGATCATCGTTCTAGGTTGAGCAGAAGGATTTACTGCAGAATTGCAGGGTTGCCACCCCTCATGGCAAGAGCAAACATCAAAGACTTTTCCTGCCCAAGCATATTTCTGCCATTTATGTTGTCTTGTTCAGCTAGCTACAAAATGTGACTTATAACTGCACAGATGCATTTGATGGGTATTTTTCTATTGTACTGGTAATATTGGTGTTTAAAGCATTTAATCGTTTTTATGTAAGAACTGTAGCTATTTCAGTAATGTGACAGCAGAGCTGCATGACCAACCTGCAAGTCCAGGCGTAGGAATAGACGTTTCTCCCTTTCAGTGCTGCGAGGACTCTTTAGAAGTGAAATAATGGCCAAATATACATGCAGTCACATACCTGCAGAGCGCAAACAAGCTCAGTGTGTTGGTTTTAAAAGGAAAAGTTATACTGGGAAAACTAATTCTGCAAAGAGTGTCGGCCTGATGGGCTGGGTGACACTTTGCCTTTCCCTGGCAGAAGAGACCAGTTCCTTTGCCACAGCACATGTGTTTAGGTATCATTGCAAGTGATTTTCCTTGGTTCAGGGTTTATACTGAGAAAGAGAATGTGAGAATATGCCCTG
The DNA here is from genome assembly GCA_013397775.1 of Eulacestoma nigropectus. Taxonomy (NCBI): domain Eukaryota; kingdom Metazoa; phylum Chordata; class Aves; order Passeriformes; genus Eulacestoma; species Eulacestoma nigropectus. The sequence goes on from VZTE01001673.1 coordinate 310,237, forward strand.
AATTGGGTATTTTAGACGTGATTTTTAAAGCTTGGAAAAAATCTATCTGCTTATAGCTGGGAACGGGATGATGCATGTGTTTTTCCACAGCATGTGAGTGCCATCTAGTGTTGCGCGTCCCCACCCGGACCTTTCCATGGGAACTCCTTGAAAAGTGTTTCTTCAGTGCTGCGAGGGGACTGTGCACACCCCACTCCTTGAGGGGCCAGGCTGGATTTGTACCTGGGCTTGGTATGCCCTGCAGAATTTTGGGTTTGGTACAGCTGGAAGCAGAAGCCGTGTTTTTCCCAGAGGTTAAGCTGTCCTTACGCTGATGTCCCACTGACTTAAGCGTGGCTGAGAAGTGACTGGTGCGTCCATGCTGCAGGCAGGGTTAAGAAGGCAGGGCTGGCTGGGAGTTCCTCTGCTTGCTGAGAGCTGATGGCCAAGCCCATCAAGAGCCACTCTTCCCAGCCACTCTTCCCTGTGCTGGTGATACATTACTGACAATCTGTTGAGCATCTTTGAAGGAAGATATATAGAAAGAGGAGTATACTATAACTGTAAAAATGTACTACGTTAACAGGAAAACATTTACTGACCCAGTAGTGCCACATTTTCAGAGGTTTCAACTCTTTCCAGGGCTGGCAGAGCACATTGGAGTATTTACCCCTTACAGAGCAGCAGGGCGTGGATGAGGGAAGCTGTGGATCGGGTCCACTGTATTTCTTAATGTTCCAGTGCAGAACTCTTAAGTCATCAAGTTAAAGTGTAGGTGCAAATGTCAAGACTGAAACTTAAGTCAAGAACTAAGCAATCTGCCTGCAGAGAATGGATTCTCTCATTCACTTTACTCAGAAGAGCAGAAAGCAGCTACAGGTGGTATTAAATCCCATTGGTGTCAGTGAATTGCAGTCTAAGCTGTTACTGTAGGCCAGGGCATTAAAAAAAAAAACCTAGCTCTTAGGGTGAGGCACTGTTCTTCCCATTTGTTTTCCCTAGGTTATTTAGAAGAGCTTCATCTTTTCTCCTTCTGTTTTTCAGCTTGTAGCACTCCTCCAGTCAACATGAAGGTGCAGCCTGTGAACAGGACAGCACTACTGGTAACCTGGAACCAACCAGAAACCATTTACCACCCTCCAATCATGAACTACATGATCTCATATAGTTGGACTAAAAATGAAGAGGAAAAGGAGAAGACTTTCACCAAGGATAGTGACAAGGACCTGGTAAAGCACGGCATCAACCCCTGACATATGTATCAAGCTATCCTTACATTGTTATTTTCTTGGTAGGAGGAGGTAGAGGAGGAAAGCAGTTGTTACCTTATAGGCAGGCTAATGTTTGGCCCATAATTAACTGCTATGTAAATGTTCTGCATTAGTTGGACGTTGCCTAACAGGCTACCCAAACACTGGAGTGTGAATTTATAGTTTATATGAGTGCATAAAGGACTGAATCTGCAGACACTTTTTCGTGTAGTGTTGCTGAGAAGCAGCTGGCTTGGGAAATGGTGAGGCTCTGAATACCTTTTGGCTTGTGTTCAGCTTACATATTTTCACATTAAATGTCCCATCCCCCAAAATCTGTTCTTGGGCTCAGGCTTTTCACTGTGCATAGCCCCTTGCAGACTTTGGAGCAGTTTCTGGCAGTAAGTGCTGCCAGAGGCAGGAGTTGCATAGTTAGGGCTTGAAGATTATTTTGGAGTGGCCCTGTACAAGCACTGCCTACATCTGGCAGTGTGAGAAAAAGAGAGAAGAGCAAGACAGTTCCAGCACAGATGGAAGCACTGCTCTATCTCCTCCATTTAGGATTTCATCTGCTTGTCATTCTTGTCTAAGTGGAAGCAAGTATTGTACTGGTCCTTAACATTCTCTGCATATAAAATCAAAGTGACATATTCAGGTTTGAAAGGCCTCTATTTATTGTTAATCAAAGAAAGCCTCCAGAATAATGAAATCAGTAATTGTATATGCATGTGAAAAATGCAGCAGCACAGTGTTATTCCTAATGACTGTTACCATATTTTTTTTTCAAATACACAGTCCTCTGGGCCCATTCAATCAGTTATACAATAATACTTCTCTTATTCCCTTAGATGAAGATTCTTTTACTTCATTTCCATCTATATTTTCAATTTCCCCACTAGACGTTGTTATCTGGGTCACATTAGGGAACAATCTGCCTCATGAAATCAGAAAGGAATCCACTGAAAGGCACCCAAGGTTATGATGTTTTGTAACCTCTTGTCGTAATTTTATACTCTTAAGGGAGATTTTTTTAATAAGGTATAAGGAGGAAAGCCTTAATTAGCATAAATGAGGTGGGCACCATGAAATCATCCTGTTTTATGTAAAAGAAATAATTATAAGTGCAAGGGATGTGATGGAGTGATAGCTTGGAAATAAATTGCCGTGAAACCCTATGCTGTTCAGCAGAGCTTTGGGTTAAGAAAGCTATGGCAGCTCAGTCTATTTTAGGGCCAAGAGAAGAAGGAAACCATTTTTCAGAGGAAAGTGCAGATTGTTTTCAGTGCTCTGGCAGATGCAGTTGGCCTGTCCCATCTTGAATCAGAGCTAGACAGCGTTTTGCTGTGGAGATCACAAGTATTTCAAGTGACTCATACAGCTACTCCTGTGAACTGATGTGATTGTGAGCTAAGGCAACTCTCAGGTCTAGGAGTAAGCAGGGATATCCCAGCCCAGGATGCTCCGCCATCATGTTGCAGAGTACACCAGCATCAAATTGCCTTAGCCAGTTTGTTGCAAAATAGACAGTTTCAATATGCAGTGACTTTTCTGGGCTTATCCTGTGTTTGGGACATGGATTACCACCTAAAATATCTTATTATACTTGCTGTAAAGGTAAATTACTTGAGTTTTAAGTTTTTCTGAGGAGAGCAGACATTGAGGCATGAAGACCGTCGTGAGAACAGATGTGGGACATGTTCATTTCTTTCTCATGGACAGAGTCAGCAGTGTCTGGGTGCATCCCTTCAGCCTTCAGCCTTGCCCTCTCCAGGGAACCACTGAATGTTTGTGTAGAAATACAGCCTGTGTTACATGGCATAAATGTCCTGTCTTAGCACAATGCTTTATATATTTCAAACTGATCGTGGACAGTACTGTGGGGGTAAAAAACTGAATAATATCTATTTTTTTTAAACAGAAAGCCATCATTAGCCATGTCTCACCTGACATCCTTTATCTGTTCAGAGTTCAAGCAGTTTGCCGAAATGAAATGCGTAGTGACTTTAGCCAGACTATGCTCTTTCAAGGTAAAAAAACCACATACATATTTTTACATTGAACTATTCTTTGTTTGTTTAATATTTTCTTTGCAGAGTGCAATATGGTGTGAAGTTATTTCAGAAGATATTTGAATGCATGTAGACAATGCTAATTTCATATTGTGGCCAGTGACTTGATCTGAATCTCATTTCCAGTGAGGAGGATTTGCCTACACCTCTTGTTGTCAGGGTTTGTCAGGTTTTAAGAGAATTTGGAGCTTTTCTTGGTACTAGTTTTCCAAAACAAATTCATCAGAGACTCCTTATGCATCAGAGGCACAGCTATAACAGAATGTGAGTCTGATTGGTGCCTGTTTTATGTAAAGAGGAAAGGAGATCAGTCCTACCTTGACAACCACATGTGGAGACATTCAGGTTTTACCATGCACGCAACCTCAGTGATTTCCAAAACACACATATTTAAAGAAAATCAAAAGAACTAGACGATAAGCTGTCTTTTATCATGGACTTCCTTTTAAGTTGATTGGAGAAATCTGGTAAAGCTGAGATTTGGTAGAAGAACTTGATGATTTTAGAGGTTTTCTAAGTGCTAAAGTTTTGCTCCTTCCTGGGAATTTACTATGACATTTTTTATTAAGTAGGGAAGATTTTGCCTCTGATGAGAGCATTTCTTCCCACTCCAGCTTATAGACGCATAAGCCTCAAAACAGGTAATGAAAGAATAAAACAAGCAGAGAGTTGAAAGTTAAAATCCTTAGGATGAAGCAAAGAGTTGTCACTTGGAACTGATGCTGTATATGGAAAAAAATATTAGAGGCATTTTTCAGTGTCATTTTCAGAAAGTATGGGAGTTTGGTCCTGCTGTGATGGCACTTAGTGTCTGAAGGATGTCAAGCTATGGACATGGTTTAGTTCTGTTGTAGTGGCATGCCACAGTGTTGGCAGCATTGCAGAGAGAGCAGGGATCAGAGAAGTGTCCTGTCCAAGCCACAACTCATGTTTAGCTCTGTTCTTGGTACCTCAGCATGGTATTTTAGACTTCACTTTTAAGTGCCAGGCAGAAGTTAGAAACTGGTGTATGGCTTATTATCACCTCTTTTACTACATGATGGAATGGAAAAATTCTTTGAAGTTTGACTACAATAACTGTTTAATCACAGTTAGGAGTAAATCATTACTGACAGCTCTATAGGATATCCTTTGGGTACTCTAGCCCAGTTCTAGCCCAGTATTCAATGCAGTGGAAGTGATACATCTGTAGTGGGAGTAGATGATGTGATTCCTTCCAGATGTCCCCAAAAAGGAGCTGCTGTTCTAATCTCTGGCTGTACCCAAAATCTAACCTAGAAAATTATTCCACCTGAGCTTTCAAAACATTCTTCAGGGTTGATTATAGTTGTAGTTGAGATATACAGCAATAAATAATGATAATGTTATCATTAGGACAGAAAAAAACTATTATCATCAAGCTACTCTTGCTTCCTGTGTGAGTCAGGATGTTTCATCCAGCTTGGGGTTGAAGGAGAGAATTTGTTTTCTGACAGTAAGCCAGCATTGCCAGGCCTGAGTAATTAAAGACAAGCAAATCTGTGTTTAGACACAAGTGCAGAGTGAGGTAATGCCCAAAGAGCCGAGTTGCCTTTGCTCCAGGCTGAGACCTGCACGTGTATTCTGTAGCCACGTGTTGAGCAGTAGTTTAGCACTTGTTCCTCTGCCTCCTCCCCTGCCCTGACGAGCTGCTCTTCTTCCCTCCCCAGCTAACACCACTCGAATTTTCGAGGGGACCAGAATTGTGAAGACAGGAGTGGTAAGTCATGGATTTAGGGAGCGGGGATTTGGGGACATTCCCACCAGATGGCAGCACGGTGTTGGAAATCTGTAGCAGGACCCAGCTTTCCTGGGGAAGGGGTGTCCGGGCCTGTCACAGAAGGGCTTATAGCATAAAATATAGTTCCGATATGAAATGGCTTTCTAGCTTCATGCTCTGAGAGGCTTTGGCTACTGGAGAATTGAGTGTTAAAAAATTTTCCTCAATCTGTATTCAACCCATCTAGAGGGGATTTGTAAAATCTTAATGATGACTATGGAAGTAAATTTAATTTCTTTCATTAACTGTATGACCAGAAGTATATGCAACAGGAATAAGGCCTCACACACAGAATCTTTGCTCTTCCAGTGCTTTAAGGATACCTGTTACTGTGTGAATAAAGCCTGAACAGTCTCTTTGTTTCATTTTAATTCAGGTGAGACTGTAACAAGTCACTGAAGCCAACTTTTGTATTCCAGAATCACAAATGTCGGTACATTTACAGTAAAAGTGGAATACACTGTTTCAGTTTTGAAAGCATTTTATTAGTTTATTTAATATAAACTATCCATAACATAAATTTCTTGGCATCAAGTGTACTGAGTTATTCAGTCAAATTTATGGGCTGGACTCATAGTATTGAATTTACTCTAAGTACATTACTTCTGGTTTTATTCTGATCCAGTTTGATATGCTCCCTAGTGAGCAAATAACATATAGAAAGCTTGCATGTGAATGATTAATGTTTGTTTAATGATGTATAGAGATATTATAGATATATAAAATCTGCTGTCAAATTTTAATACTCAATCCAGCTTTGAGACTGTCCATGCCAGCAAAAAGCAAATCTCACAGGGCGTTAGGGATTCAGATTGATAAGTATTTGAAAGTTTAGATACTTACTTAAAGTTTTGGCTTGAAATCTCTAAAGCACAGGTTTTCATCTGAGATCTCAGGTTCTGTGATTGCAGCTGGTCAAAAATAATGTGAGAAAGCAGCCTTTCTTGGTTTGCTGCAGCATTTCAACTACACATCTTGACTGAACCTGGGAATTGCAGAGAGATGCAGAAATGCTGTTAAGTTATACATTTCAGTTTCCAAAATAAACATTTGACATTTTTTTCAATGTTCAGCAGCACCTATTTAACCCTTTTTTGTCCTCATGTGGTGCATACCTTTCCAGCTAATGGTCCTCCTGCTGATGAATTCAGCAGTGTGAGACATTTTTCAGCAATTTAGAGAGGGAGAATGGTCAGGTTGTCCAGAGGAACTGCTGACTCAGCTCTTCCACAGAATTATTCCTTGTCTTGAGGCAATTCACTTCAGTCTCTTTTTCCACCTGTAATTCAGGACTAGTTATTTATGGATAGACCAAGGTTTAGTTCTTTATGTGTGTACTAAGGGGTTTTATTTACAGCAGAGCACACGTGTGCAAAGACCCACATGTGTGCAGTGGGTTGACATTAGAATAATATTGGCAGGGTGCAGAGGATGCAAAGTCCATAGTTCATTCCCTGCTGCCTCTCAGTGAAGCAGGCAGTGCCAGTCCTGCCTTTTATCTGCTGGTGGTGGCCAGGGAGAGTCCTGTGGATGTGGAAAACTGGGTCTGTAAATGGATGTCACAGCCTGGAGGTCCTGGCAGACATGGCAGTGGCTTGCTGAAGGGCTCCTGATGCTCTCCAAGTTCTTCAGGAGTGCCCAGTTGGCCATGCTGCAGTCCTTTTCTAACAAGAGCAATGCCTCACAGCAACACCAGTCCTTAGGAGAATAATCCTGATGGGTAAATTAAGGAAATAAAAATAGTATCCTTTGAGGCCCTCACAGTGTTGTGTGGGAAGAGCCAGAGTTCCTTGTCGGAGTAGACCCACCAGCCACGGATGCTCACGTTAGCAGCATAGCCATTATTTTGGAACAGCCCTTATGTAATGCTGTATTTTTAAACTTCTGTATTCTGAGGATTAAAGCACTGTGAGTAATGCAGCTGAACTCAATAAACTCCTTTACGTTCTTCTCACCCCAAGAGGAAATGGTACTCACAAGTCAGTGGTGATGTGGGTGGAGAAAGTCCTGATGTAAAATAAAGATTAAGGATAAAGATGGTTTTGATGATGATGCGGTGAATGCAGGGAGGTTTCCTCTCTTTGTGGTTTGCTGGTAGGTCTGTGGCATGTTCTGTCCTGGCTTAGCCTTTCATCCAGCTGGTGTTGAGTCTCTGGTTTTAGGAGAATGGCATGTGTGTGAAAAGGGAGGGAAAAGCAAGAGAATGATCCCAGGTGGCATGTTGGGCCCCTGCTGATGCTCTCTGCTGTGTTTTCTTCCCCTCTGCTGCCGGTGATCTCCTCAAGCCCACAGCATCTCCTGCCTCCTCAGCAGACATGGCTCCCATCAGCTCTGGCTCCTCCACCTGGACCTCCTCGGGGCTCCCATTCTCCTTCGTGTCCATGGCCACAGGCATGGGCCCTTCCTCCAGTGGCAGCCAGGCCACCGTGGCCTCCGTGGTGACCAGCACCTTGCTGGCCGGGCTGGGCTTCAGCGGTGGGGGCATCTCCTCCTTCCCCAGCAGCATGTGGCCCACCCGGCTGCCCGCAGCCGCTGCCCCCAGCAAACAGGCTGGGCGGGCCATGGTGGTCACCACTGAGGCCGCTGCCACCTCCCCAGGGACAGAGCGGGACTCGGCACTGACAAAGGATGGCGAGGGAGCCGAGGAGGGGGAGAAGGATGAAAAGAGTGAAAGTGAGGATGGGGAGCGGGAGCACGAGGAAGAAGAAGAAAAGGATGCTGAAAAGAAGGAGAAAAGCAGGGCGACAGCAGCCTCAGAGGCACACAATAGCACAGAGCCCAGTGTGGCCGTGGCTTCCCCCAACAGGACTGCTGAGGAAGAAGGAAATAAAACCATATCAGGAGAAGAGCCAAACCAAAACATTGCCCCCACGGCTGGAGGTGCCAAGAAAGAGAGCTTTGCCGAAGCCAACACTCAGCCCCAGCCGCTCCCTTCCACCCAAGTGCCACCAGAATTCACCAACGAACTGTACCTGGGCAAGATCCCAAGAAGACCAGAGACAACAAGAAAACCTCCTCCAAAGATGGACAGGTTTCCAGAGGAATATCCCTCAGATAATAAATTCATCACCATTAATCCAGGTGAGTGATCTGCAAGGAAACCATTTTTACCAGAATCAGTGTTGGAAAATAACACAATCCAAATTCCTTACTGATTTCCAGTAGAATCAACATTTTTGTTGTGTCTGGCTACATCTGATTGGCCGGTTGTCACAGGACCCAACCCCACAAATTGTTACCGGGGGGGAGCAGAGTGGAAAGGAATATCCTTTTATTGGAACAGATTCATGGTCCTTGTAGTTTATTGGAAGAGAAAATCTGGAAAAATGTTAACTCCCAACATGCTACAGCAAGAACTTTATTAAAAAGAAAAAGGGAGGGGAATGCAATGAACTATAGCTGTGAAATTAATTTGAAAGAGCGGCTGCTGTGCTGAACTGGCATTTCATGGGAAGTTTGCTATATGTGCTTCTAGCTAATTTAGTTTATCTGCAGGATTCTTCTCTGACTGGGCTGTGAGATATTCTCCCAATTACAGGATCTTTCCTAGTTTATTTCTCAGCACCAAGCTTACATGCTCTGATATTCCAAAACAAGGCACTTTCTGCGCTAGGATTACCTTCTGGTTTTTCTGTGGAAAAAAAAATCTTAACTAGGCATAGTTCACATATTTTCTGTTTGTCCTGATGAGAATGCCCAGTGCTCCTGTACACTCCAACTCTGGATGTATGTACCAGCTCCACAGTGTGTACATAGCAAATACAACCTCTTGGAAGCCTGCCCAGGTGATCCGCATGTGCACCAAGCCTGGTGTAGTCGGGGTTTGCTGCACAGGCCTCTGCAAGCTGGTCCCTCATGGTGCTCCCAATGCGCCGTGCGGAATGTCCACACCTGTTCCTGCTTGGGGAGCTCCAGGCACTGGTGAGGAAAACTGCAAGGAGCAAATGGAGTACCTGCATGTGGATTTATTTTAGATTTATTTATTTAGATTTAGGTTTATTTATTAGACAAGTATATTTGAGTGATTATGTGTATTACCACAGCATTTATGAGATAGTGCACTTTTTTGTTTGTGGTTTTTTGGGGTTTTTTACTACTATGGTTTGTTTTGCTGATCTGTAGTGTTCTGTAATTTTCTTTTTCCATCAAAGCTGCTCTAGAGTAGTGTGAAAAAGCCTTACATATTTATTTTTCCCTACACTGATAAACACAAAAATGCAGATACTGTGCATTCAGTTATAGCTCAGAACCAATTTTAAAAAAAAAAGCTAAGTCCAATCTTTAATAACATTTGTTACAGAAATGCTGACTAGTCTGTAATGCTGTGGATCATAGCTGTTCTGTTAGAGATCAGATTAACAATGCAGAAGCTGAGAAACCTGCAACAGGTTGTGCAGAATTTTTTTTTTTTAATACACTGCTGTTTTTCTTACTCCTCAGCTGGAAATCCTCAAAGGCCAGTGCTCCCACTGAATATTGTCTGAGATGCCTGTCAGGCAGCTTTCAACATGCCATTTGCCCTGAACACCTTTGTGTTAGGAAGGAGGCCTGTTGGGGGTGCTACCCCTGTGTGAAGACACTTGGGAATGCAGAAGGAGCTTTCCTTCAGGCTGGATCTAGGTTACCAAAGACACAAGCTGGTGAATTAGACTAGCACAAAGCCTAAAACTAGTTGTTCCAGGTTAATTGTTTTCCCCAATAACATGGAAATTTGCAATTCATACGGACAGACCTGACCTAACTCATGCCAGGAGTTGAGTTCAGTGAAACTCCAGCCATAGAAAGACCTCTTCCTGTGAGAAAGGGCCTCAAAGGTTTTCCATAACAAGGTAAGCCTGAAATCAAGACTAGTGAAGCCAAGAGGGCATTGCCAGAAGTGTCTGAAAGGATTCCTGAGCATCAGGACAGCTAAGACTGTTAAGGGCACTTCCAAAGTGAGCAGAAAGCATCGCTGCAGTTTACTCTGTCCCAATGTGAGGGCAGAAACATTTTTGGGTGCATCTTTTTTCCCTGCCTCTTTTCTCTTCTGCATCTTTTAAAAGCAGGTTTTAAAAAGCTGTCAAGGTTTCAAAAATGTTTTTGTGAGTAGAAAGTTTACTCATTTTAAAGAGTAGAAAATCGTTTCAGAACAATGTACATTTGTAAAATTAATTATGTAACATTAAATTAGCAGTTGTAAGGAGATAACCGAATGGGGAAGCACTCATGAGTGTGCATGATTAGAGGAGAACAGGCAACTCATGAGAAATTAGAGGGAAAGTGCGAGGCCAGTAAGTACAGCAAGGCTCATTTTCTTTTAGTGCTTATTTCACACGTACATACACACACACCTCTCCTGAGGCCATGTCATTATTTTCCAAATGGCATTGGCCTCTTCTTGTCTGTGGTATTGGCCAATGCTAATGATTGTCTTCTGACACCGAAGGCTTCCTTGCATTCTCCTCTTTCATTTTCCTGATCATCCTTTTCTGTGTTTTGGTGCCCACATTAGACTAATTGTACCTTTGATCTGCAACTGTTACACACACAGCTGCTCAGCATTGTCTGTGACTCTGAAACCTGAAAATCAGAAAAACAGCAATTAAATTATACTCTCCCAAAAGAAGGAGTAAAAAAAAAAAAAAAAAAAAAAGGAGCAAGGGAAAAAGCTGAAACCCAGGATGACTGAGTTTAATCAGGCTAAAGCAGATACTATCCCACAGCTTTTTGGTTGGTTGTGCCAGACAATTAAACAGATCCTTTGTTTTTTACTGGGGTTAACTGGGCTGTTGTAAGCAAAGTAATAGCTGTGGGGTTGGGGCTTTTGCCTGAGTGGTGAGCTGGGACTGAGGACAGAGAGGTGGGTTTGGCTCTTCATCCAAATTTCAGCCAGGTCCTCCCATCCCTCAGTGCTCACCCACCTCTGCTGAGTTCCTCCCACGAGAGGGCTTTGTAGAGACAGAGAGATTATGATGTGCAGGGTTAAATTTCAAGCTTGATGTATGCTTTTAACAAAGACTGAATATTGGGTTTTAGAGCAGTCTTTGCCAGGTCTGAGGTTACAAACGCCTTTTAGGGATAACCTCATTAGCATAATTAAACATCTGTGTAATTCTTCTCCATCCGCAGCAAGGATTATTAAGTTGTATTTTCATGTGGCACTTCAGCCATTTTCACACAGAATCACAGAGTGTATAAGGTTGGAAAGGACCACTCGAATCAGCTAGTCCAGCCTCCTTGCTCTAGAGGGGTTCCCTATTGCACTTTAATCAAGATTGTGTCCAGGCAACTTTTAAATATCTTCAGAGATGTACATGGCAACTTACAGGAGCAAACAGCAGAATGGCTTGAAAATAAAAGAATTGAATTATTTAATGCCTGAAAACTATGAATTTCAGCTATAGGATTAAATATGATTGGCATTTGTTACAGGGCAGTGAAAAGCCATGCTTAGTAGTGCACAGCCTGTAAGCGTGACTACTGCAGGACTGCCTTAAAGAAATAGGGGGTAATAGCAGCAGGCTTGTATCAAAGGTAATACTTCTTTAAGAAACATGGGTTTGCCTTTTCATATTTTATTAATATGGCCAATATTATTTTCCAGAATTCATTAATACCTTTGTAATAACTTCATTTACTCAGGGGAAAGATGAGCAAGTTGACTTTCTCTTACGAGACCGTGTTGTCTGAGGCAGTTCAGCAGCAGGGCTTTTCTTTGGTTAATGGTATCTAAAATGATAAAACAAACAGAACTTTGTCCTGGCAATTTGTGCAATGGCAAGGAATGATAAAAGTACATAGGTTATATAGTACAACTATGGTTGCTTATTATAGCGAGCAGTGTTACTTAAGGGAAATAAACATGTTTCTTTTCTCAGGAACCAATTACCAAGAATACGCAGGAAAAAAGCACATTTCACAAACTGTAGATGCCTCTTTCTTACCTTGACCTTTGCGCAAGAATTGCACTGCCAGAGAATCCCTGGCTGTCCAATGCCATCCAGTACTCCCTGTGCCAGGGCTCATCCATCCAGTGCCTGGATGGAACTGCTGAATGAGTGGTTCACAGAAGTTATGGATTTTTCCAGTTGCAGGAGTAGATTCAGTAGTATCTAAAGGGCTTGTATCTTGTAGGACCTCCTGAAACAGATATGCTGTAATAATTTTTATTCCTTCCTACTGGGATGAATTCCAAGCCAGTAAAAGGCAAACTGAATTAATTCAACGAAGGCATATGCCACTGGAAACTGTTTACATTTCTTAGCAAAAATGGAGTTTCCTAGTCCATTTTTTAAGCTTCCCCCATCCTCCACCAAGTTCAGCTTATGGTGGGCACTGTTACAAGGATATGCTGTTGACACTACTAGAGCTTGACATTCTTGCTTTGGAAAAGAAGGAAAGGGTAACTATTTTTTTATTTCATACTATTTTGTTATATAGGACAACAGGAAACTGTAGAGGCCCAGATCTGTCCTTTTGTGTGTGTGTGTTTTCATTTAATCTTTTTCCAAGTTATCCAGCATGCTGGCTTTTCTTAGGCTTTTCTGCCATGACAGTCAAGACAGACACCAGCTCTCCAGCTGCACTGCTCTACCTCTGGCCCCAGCTGCCATTCTAGTACAATATTTATTGGCACTGGTTTGTCTAAGCTCTCACAACACATTATTTAAACAGTGGAAAACACCTTAGACTTTTTCTTCTAAGCCAGCACAGGAACTGTATCTTCTGAAGCGCATCACTGCTTGGGCGTTCCCAACTGGAATTTTGGGGCCAGCCATCAGCATTAGGGAATAGCATTTGCTATTCTGGCACTCACCATACTGAGCACTTTCTTCTCATATCTGTGGTACAAGAAGTTGGCAGGGGCAGATAAGTGTGTTCTCCACACTAGACTGAGTAGGAGCATTATGAGCACTGCAGAATTTAATAGTGTGCATTGGGACTCCAGGCCATGCTGTGCTTACAATGGAATTGAATTTTCTTCCCATGCAAACAGAAACATATGGTTTTGTGTTGAAAAATGTGGAGGTGAAACTAAACAGAATGCTGTCATTGGAGAGAACTGAAGCAACACCCTAATGGATATAAGGTGGTGGGACTATTTGGCTCTCCTACAAAGTTTTATTATATCACGTGGTTTTTTCTTTGTCCCTTTTACCATTCTGATTAGTAACACCTCACAGGCTTACTTTTTTCATGCTTTAAAATGATTTGAAATGCACTGGTAATAACTGATGCCTCAAGACTTAGCATTTTGTAAGTTTGGCAAATACAGAGAATAAGCCTTTGCTCTGATTTGGAGGTTGCTCTTTTCCTTATTCTTTGCTAGTCAAGGAAATCAAAGATGTTCAATCAAAGTGCATGTTCACTTCCCCCAAACATCCCTCTGATTAGCACCTCATTTAGGCTGCTTGCTAAAGGGCATTACCTCTATCAGCCTAGTTCTCAAAACTAGGAAGATTTCTTGCTGGGCTTGCAGCAGCCTGCAGCCTTTCTCTGTTTTCAGCAGTCAGGCAAAAGCATTTACAATTAACCTTCACTTCCACGTTAGTTGAATTTTACTCCTACCTACGGAGGAGTATTATCTAAATGCTACTAAAATAGAGTATGACTTCATATTATGTGACATCTGGTGACTTCCAATTATCTGTGTTTTGCCTGCCGATGGTGAAAAGGCAATTATGTTCTTCTGGTAGGATTTGCAGCAATTTTGGAAGATACGATAATGCAATACTGAATGAGGGCAAGGAATCATGTTGGTAAGGAAAGACTCACACAGACTTAAAAGTCAAGTGTGCATGTTTCAATCCTCATTGAAATCTGAAGCTGTTTATACTAATCCTTTCCCATTACGTCCTGTTGACAGGTATTGATCAACTACTGCCTGCTTGTTAGGAAACATGAATAAGATACGGAATCTGCTTCTGCATTTTTCTTTTATCATTCTGTCTAAACCAATTTATTCATCAAGTCTACATAAATTTGCAAAAATTAGGTATCTTTTAAAATACATTGGTGCAGTGTCTATGCTCATTGGCTCCAGTACTTGCCGAACTTCTAGATATTCGTCTTATATATGATACAATAATTTTAATGAGATGTCATGCAAAAAGTGAAGCAGAGTTAACTCAGCCAGATCTCAGGGTATTGACAAACTTTAATTTTGTTCAAAAGCTGTGGCATAATGATTTCTTCTGTTGGTTACAACACATCCTATCCATTCATTCATCCACCCATCTTGACAATCCTTATGCTAAAAAGTGCTTTCGTATGCAGTAACCCACCAGATTGTGACAATTCTGCAAATGATGTGTCTTGACACCCAACATGTTGAGGATTTTTTATTTTAAGATAGTTACCAAGAAATTTATTTCTAAAGCGAAGTATTACACTGAGCTTTGCAAACAGGGCTGTCCTGCACTGTTGAGAAACAGAGTGCATTTATCTGCAAACACTGATGACAGAGTACAGCATTTACTCAGTTGCCCTGCTGAATTGGCTCAGTGGGGTACTCAATAGGTACTTGGACAAAAGAGTCCTAAAAGTATCTATGAGACTGTAATGACGAGCACTAGTAAAATCCAAGCCATATGTGCTAATAAACACCATACTTCTGTGCTCTCATGTCTCAGACTGAAGACAAATGGAGTCCCACCCTGCAGTTAGATCTCTGCTCAGTTTGCTCATAGCTTGTAAAAGGGATAAGCTATTTGTTTTGTTTACACATTTTTCTGTACAGTAATTCTTTTTTCCATCCAGTGATTGGTTTTGTTATGTGTTTACACATACACAGCTGGCAAGAACAGCTCCAGCATGGCCACGAGACCTTCTCCTGGTAAAATGGAATGGATCATCCCACTCATTGTGGTCTCAGCACTGACCTTCGTGTGCCTCATTCTTCTCATCGCTGTGCTTGTCTACTGGAGGTGAGCCTGTTTCCTTATCAGTGGAAACTGATTAGGATTTGAAACACATTTCAGGTGTTTTTAATGTGGTCCTGTGTTTTTTTATTTTATTAGAAGTTACGGTGATAGATGCATTAGATACTTCTCTGGGTGCTAGAACAGCTTTGCTGGTTAACTATTCAACTGTCTTAAATACTGGTTTTTGTGTCATGAAAATGAGCTTGGTAGAGCTCTACCAATGGTAGAGCCAGCTGTGATGGTGAGAAATATTTTCACAATTAGTCCCTCTGAAGTAGCTATAAAAAATTATCTTTGTCTTGGCCTTCAGGAAAGATGGTTGTGGGAGAAAATCCCAGTGAGACTGGCCTTGGTTTCATGAGTGTCTTTGCCACAAACCTCCTGAGTAATCTTAAGTTCTTTCCTTCCTTTGACTGTATGTAGTGGGTTTGGTTCACCAACCGGGCGGAAACACCAATTTAATGTAGTGGTTTGATCGCATGTATTTTACTTTGTGAGATAAGGATTAGAAGAAATGCAAAGCAGGCCTAAAACTTTAAAGAATATAAAGAAGTTTATTACTAACAGAGTTTAAAGTAACAAGAAATAGAAAGAAAGTTAAAGCACAACCTTCTTCTCTCCAGCACTCTCCAAGCAAAAACTCCTTCCCCCCTCCCTTTTCTCCCTCCAGCACTCCCCAAACAAAAACTCCTTCCCCCCTCCCTTTTCTCCCTCCAGCACTCTCCTCTCCTTTTACCACTTCGCACAAAAGGTAACAATTTTGGTCAGTGTTACAGTCTTTAAAAGTCTCTTTCTTATGCTTAGGGAAAAAGGTTCCTTCTGCTAATGCCACGGACATTTCTTCACAAACTCAGTAGTCCGCCCGGAAATGATCTACTGAAGTGAAATCTCTCCCATGACAATTCCACAGTATATTCATACTGCAATCATGGGCCATCACATGGGGTTACAAGTCCTTTTAAAGATTAATTCTTCCAGCCCAAACACAAAGGTTCTCTGCTTCCAGTCTCTTTTAAACATGAATTATTCCAGCTTAAACACACGGGCTGCTCTGCTTCTTCACAAACCTCTAAAAGCTGCTTCACAACTACGTGGCCTGGCATAGGCATTCTCTTACATCTTCACAGGCTGCAACATGAATTCTCACAGGCATGGATTTTCATCTCCCCATACTTTAAAATGATTTAAAGAGTTCAGTCCTCCGCAGCTGCTAGAAGGGTTGTTAAGATTGGCGCCGGAACGCACACGCCCTTTTCTCCCGCCGCCATCTCAGCGTCGTCCCACGTGACTGACTTTCTCCTTCTCCCTGACCGTGCAGCCACCGTGTTCTTCTCCCTCACGGGCTGCGCTGATGTTCAGCTCAGTGCGAGCTCTGCAGGCTGGAAAAGGAGGCTCCGCTGGTCCCGCTGGGTCTGCGCGGGCTGCGTGAGGGGGAGAGAAGGCTCTCCTGGCCTGCATGAAGTGGGAGGGGAGGTCCCTCCTGATTTCTCCAGCAGCCGAGCTGGATGAATTCGGCTCTGGGGCAGTCCATGGCAGTTTAGCTGCCCGCAGCTCTGGGGGAAGGGAGAGGAGGAGGGGGAGGGCAGGCAGGAGCCCGGGCCGGGCCCGGAGGCTGCCCGGAGGCTCGGAGGCCCCGCCCCTTCCTCCCTCAGGAGACTGGGAACAAAAGAGGAACTTCCCGCCCGTGCACGGGGTTTAAATATGCAAAATTCACAAAAGCGCATTGGCTTAAAAGCTTGTCAGTCAACTCAGTTTCAACCCATGACACTGTACTTCAAGAAAGTGGAGTAAGCTTGTTTCACATTCCACAGCAAGGCTCTGAGTCAGGGTTCTTTAGCATTGATGAAGAATTCAGAAGTGTAGCCTGCAAGGTCTTGAAAGTAAAGATTTCAGTGGTGGACATCAGGATTAGCATCAAAAAATCCCTCTCCATTTGATTTAGAGTAAACTAAAACCTGCAGCACCTGCTTGTGTCAGTACCAGAACCCAGAGACACCTCATTTGTCTGGAAGTTAAAATTAACCAGAGATAAGCCACATACAAAGGTATTTAGGAATTATTTGAAAATCTGATTAGATGGGACAGAGAAAAGTAGCTTTGATGAGAAATACCAGCCCATTGATCATTATATTTGCAGAATCCATTTAAAAAGTACCAAGCTATTTTTCAGTACACCAATTCTGCTGACAATTAATTGGCCCAATTGTTGAGGCTGAGAGCATTTGAAAGAATTAATAAGTAGATGACAGTAGTCTTGTGAAAATAATTTCTATTAACATTTGGAAGTAATTAACATCGTTGCAGTAAGACAGTGAATAAAGTTGCAGTGATATATGCACAAAAGCTAAAATTGGAAAGGTTCTAAAGATCCTATTGTATTGTCCTGTTTTTCAATATACATTGTCTTTATCTGAAGTACTAAACTTGCTCGCATTCACACCAGGCAAGTCCTGGAAGGATATGGTATATCTCAAAACACTGGGATGAAGGATTGGTAGTATCTCTCTAGTGTTGATACAAAATGCTCTTCTAAGGAGGAAAGGTTTTGAAATACAATGTTAACAGCTATTATCTAGAAGAATGTTGGTACCTATCGTTGTTTGCCAAACATTTCCATTTCTTTGCAATTTCACTAATGGAGCAAGAGAAATAATTGCAAAATTTGTGTTTAATATGCTCAAAGAGTAACGATACCATCCCTGAGAAGATTTTGAAGTTGGTGGAGATTCAAAGTTAATATAGACGTGGAAATAATGTAATGTAGCAGTCAAAGTTTTTTGATAAGTATGAAGCAAGAAATGAACAAACTTGAGAGCACACGTGTACTAGCTTCAAATAATCTGTGTCTAGTTCTGAGGATTTTTAACAAATATAGAGAGTGTATTAAAAAAGCAAACGTGTGTTTTAGGATAAATCAACAAGCAACTAGAACACAAATCATCCCCAGTAACATTTCACATTGTGCAGACCATGTCACTCAAGCGGCAGCACAGGATTTCACGTGCCCTTTGCAGTGTGATTGCCTTTCCTCAGGAAAAAATAAAATGTTTATTTCTGTCAGTGTTTTAAAGTAAGGAAAAAAGAGATTCTGAAGCACTGCAGACTCTAATTCAGAAGTGAGAAAGGAACAGTAATTTGTATTTTCAGGGAAAAATACTTCGCTTAAGATGTAATGGGCAGCGTATAGAATAATTTGCTGAATAACACCATCAAAGCAAATGGCATGAA
The DNA here is from genome assembly GCA_013397775.1 of Eulacestoma nigropectus. Taxonomy (NCBI): domain Eukaryota; kingdom Metazoa; phylum Chordata; class Aves; order Passeriformes; genus Eulacestoma; species Eulacestoma nigropectus. The sequence goes on from VZTE01001673.1 coordinate 328,463, forward strand.
AACGAGTTTGAGACAGATATTTCAGAAAGGGAAACATGGTATTGAAGTGCACAGCAGAGAAATGCTTGTGATAAAAGGATAGCCCTCAAGGGGACAGGCGTGCTGGACCAAGGGGTCTTTTCTTGCACAGCAGTACTTTGTTTTGGTGTGAGAAAAAACATTACAAAACAAAACCCAGAGAACTAGATGAAGCAGAAGAGACATAGTTGCCCTTTGGCAATGCATTTTGAGGGTAAAACAAATGATATTTTCGCTTTTGCATTTTTGAGCGTTTGTGGGATTAGATGATTTGAGACCAGAGGTGACATAAGCGGAATGATGAAGCAGAGAGAAGCCTTCTGCTTGTTTCCATCGCATCAGTGCCCTATTATCCAGGGACCAAAATAAGGAGTTAGAGAAGTTACTTGTGAAGGTTTGGCAAAGCATTAACTTTGTTTGGTCTCTTTGTGGCTCATTCCGAGATACAGCAAAGAAATAAGTTTTGTGAAGAAGACTTCTTGTAAGGAAGCATCATTTTCTGTTCCCTTTCTGTTCTGTAAAGTAGAGTAATAGAAACAGTCATTGTTTGATGAAGATTTCGTTTTTCCATCTGTTGAGCTTCCATGCTGTGTTTTAGAGACTCCTTGTAATTGAATATATTTGGAATTTATCTCTCTCATTTCTGAACGAAACTCACTTATTTGCAGAGGTAATTTGCTGTTCTCAGTTCCTTTTTCATGTGGATCCTGGACAAATGGTGAAAGAATATGACAAATGTTTTAGAGAAAGGGTCCATCTTCCATCTTGTCCATGTGGTGGCCATCTCAGTAACAAAAATGGATGGGAACTTGCAGGCAAGCAGATCTCTGAATTACCTTTCTACTAAAGTTTCCTAGATTCAGTACTTTTAATGGCATTGCTGCACAAAGAGGGCTATGTGATTTTAAGCTGGTAGAGTGGAAGATAAACTAGGTCAGCATAATGAAGCTGCAAAAATTGTGCTGCTTTTTATCCCAGAAAAATGAGGAGAGCACAATCACAGGGTGACCACGAGCCATGGCATCCACTGGGGCCTGTTGGTAGTTGGGCTCCCTGGGCAGGAGGGACAATGATGCTGTAGTTTCAGTTTGCTTCTGTGCATGTCTGATTCATCTTGGGGAAAAGCTGGCCTGGCTGATCCTTGAGCTGTCATGGGCATGATGAAGGGGACTGTTGCTCCCAAGACTTCTAGTGCTTAAAATGATTTCTTGTAGCATCAAGTTGAGAATTTGAGTCTTAGCAGACAGAAAAGGTGAGGAGACCAGATCCTTGTTTTACTCACCGTATGGATTCACCATTCACTTCTGCAGTGACACAGTGGTGCCTCTTTTTCTGCTTTCTTTCCTTTCATACTGGTTCCTGAAATTGTGTGCTGTAGGGACAACAACTGAATATTTCTGAAAACTGTACACAGGGATTTTTAGGACCTTCACTGGAGCACTGCTAGCTCATCTAGAGCCCATTAAAACATGGGCATGGTGAGGTGCTGTTTCCTAAACACATTATTTTCGCATTTCTGGGCATTTGTTTTGCATCTGTGATTTTATACCCAGACTCAGTATCGTGAGATCCATCTGCAGATCTTCAAGGTCAGTTTAAAATCTGACTTGGATTGTCTGCAGTCTTTGCCACTGATAGTCTCACAGCCTTTGCTACGAGCTCCGAGAACTGCAGAGTGTGTTTGGTACTGACCTCCAAACTATTTAGGGATTGAGTGTGACTTCAGTTTTTTTGCAACAAGATGAGTTTCTGTAGTATGCTGAGCTGTAATATGGCTTGAAACATGTCTTTTCTAGAACTTCCACTCTATTCTGTAGCAAATTGAACAAGTGCTGAGTATTGACACTTAGTGGTAAACCCACGGTCAGTGTCACTTTCATCTTCACAGAGGTGCAAGAGAGTGACTACAGTCAGGAAATCAACTGAAATACTTTGATACACAATAAGTTCTGTCTTTTGGGAGGAAAATAACGTATTTTAGTAGGGTGTGGTAACCTTCCACTGGTTTTTTTTCATTCTGATTTTTAATCTAAACACTACAGTCTCTATAAACGGAGGTTTCAAAGGGAAAAAATAAGAGAATATTAATAAGCAATTAAGATTTTAGAGTTTAGCCAACAGCAACTTTTAAATGGGTACTAAATTATAGCCATTTCTCATTTTCAGCTAAGAGGAAGAAATTTATTCACAGCTATAGCTGGAGAGCTTTCTTTTTCTTTCTTTTGAACAGATACCATAATTCACCTTGAATTATTGCCACTATCAACATCGCAATCCCAAAGACAAAGTGGAAATATTGTACTGCATTTCTTATTAAATCAGGCTGTTTATACAGTGCTAATATGTTTACATTCGGGGGGATTTTTGGAACAACACATCTGCTGCCTTTCAAAGAGCAAGCCAGCTTGCAATGCTTGTTCTATAGTTCTGTGTGTATATGAGACACCTTGGCAAAAGGATGTCATTAATTTTCCTTAGGCAAAACCCTATAGAATTTAGTAGGCAGTGAGAGTTTTCTTAGGTTTTTATTAAGCATCCTGTCAAATTGAACAGAATCCTTGGGACAAGTCTGGTGAAAGAGCCTTGTACTTCTCTGGCAGTGCCTTTCTGTGCGGCAGAAATTACACTGAGCACCAGGAGATGTGTTCTCTTTTCTGACTTGGTCATTGATTTCTGTGTGACCTCAAGCCAAGTCACTTACGAGTTGAGAGTATTGTTGTTGAACTCAGTGGCAAAGATCTCACTGGGAGCAAGCTCAGGTGTTCCATATTTCAGCATCTGAGTTCTGACACTGGTGCAATAGCACTGAAGAAGGTTGGTCAGCTGTATTTGTAAATCAACTTGTAATATAGCAATGAAAGCTGCAACATAAAGAACCCTCATATTTACCATGTCTAATAACCATGCCTTGGAAAACTACCTTTTGGTGTTAAATTCTGGAGAGCTTGCAGAGCTCCTTAGCTAAGAGTGTTAAAACTTAATTGGGAGAAAAAAAAATAACTTCTGCCTGTACCAGGTTGTAAAAAGTGCTGAAATTGTTATTTGAACCTATCTTTAGGTTTTATTTTATGAGTGTACAATGTGTTGTTCATCTACTGTACTGATTGGAAAAGGAACATGGCAAATTTACAGACCATTGTAAAATTGTTTGCTTACAATGATAGAAGCTTCTCTCAGCTTACTCTGAAATGTTGGTGATTCTGCTCATTTTCTCACCCATGGAGGATGCGGAGTGGTAACATTTTCTGAGACCCTGGGTGGTAATTTTAAGAATGTCTTGGGTGCAGTTGCATGAGTATTTATTTCAGCAGCAGCAGTTCAGGCAGGGTCCTTTGTTCCTGCTCTTGTTCTGCCCTCTGTGACCCCATTGCAAATGTTTGTACAACCATGTGAGGAGCTGGATTGCAAAATAATCCGTGTTTAAAAAAAATAAAAAGGGGTTTTCGTGTCCTGATTTAAACCAGATTAACTTCTAGTCTGGTTCATGTAGTAACAGGACAGAGCTGTACCAGCATAGCTGAGAGAGCAGCATGGGCAAGGAATGAGGTAGATGGATGGGGATGCTCGCTCCAACACCATCCTCAGCGATGCCTGAGGACCACGTCCAGGTGCTTCTGCTCATCTTGAGGATGGCAGTGCCCCAGAGCTTGTGTCACCACAGGCAATGAGGAGAATTGACAAGAGTAAGAGACTTCCCTAAGCCTGGAGACAGGCAACACCCCAGGGAGACGAGGGAAAACGTGAAGGTGAGTGGCATGCCTGAAACTTCTTACAGTTTCCCTCTCCTTTTTTAGTGCCCAGCTGTGCCTTGGTCATACTAAACAAGGCATGCCTTTGTTTTCCTCTGGGAATGGCCACATCTAGTCTCATATGATGAGGGATGGGTACAGGGCAGATCACTGCCTGGTAAATGGGATGCAGCCTAGCCTGATTTGGAGTCCTGTGATCTCCCGCTCTTAATCCAGGCAATGCAGGAAAAGTTCAGCTCTTATTGCAGAAGATCCAGGGTGTGTGCGATTTTGCCAGTTCTGGAGGTAAAGGTACTGAATCTTGGGCCCTTCTGTGTTCAGTACCTCAAAATGCTGCTTGTTTTCATTAAAAGGGAGCAGGCCTGTGATCAGCTCCCTCTTATCCCACTCTGGGACCCAAGCTCATCCTTTATGCTGACGTCAGGCCCTCGCTTTCAAGCCAGATGCTCGGGGCAGCCGCTAGTTGCTCGTTCTGGCTATTGGTACCATACTTTCAGCGCTCATCGTTCTTCCTTTATGAGGAAAATCGATATGAAAACTCCTCTGGCAGCATGTGTGCTCTTTCATCCAGCAGGACGCAGCCTGGGGCAAGGGACAGAGCCCACAAGTAGATCCTAAGACCAAACCAGAGTGTGCCGCTGCTGCACTTCGCGGTGTTGGCTCAAGGGGTTTTATCCTCTCCTCCTGCGGGAGAGCTGAGCCCAGCTGTTCCCAAGGCTGGTGGGACATGGGGCTGGCTCCGTGTGGGAAGGGCTGAGGCAGGGGAGCCCAGGACCTGCACCTGCAGCCATCCCTCCCCAACTTCTTGTTCCATAACCATTTCCCGAATGGCTATGTTAGGGCCTTTCGGAACTCATGGGAGTTGTCAGTTGTTATAGTAACAGAACCCCTGCTGCTGAATTGGCCCGAGATGCCCATTTGGGCTTTTGAACAGACTAACTCAGGCTCATTAGACAAAAGAGAGAGAGAAAGACAGATTTGCAGATGGAAAGTTGCTTTTTAGGCATGCTGGATGATCTGTTAAGAGCTTGACTGTGGAAAGGGGCATGTTCTCTCATTATATGCCTGTTACTTTTACTCTTTTTTAATTAACACTAGGTTTAATTTTTTGTTGCAAAACAGAATTCTCCAAGATTCTATTTCCTTTCTGGTGAGGCCAATAGTGAGTTGCCACTTTACAAACCAACGTATTTTGTCTTGAGAAAGGAAACAGGTTTTTGCCAATCTTAAATGCAGATCAGTGGTGATTTCTAGAACTATCAGGATATTGACAAAGCTCAGGAAATAGTACTTTTAATTCTAATTATAGAGCATCAGGACCAAAATCAGTAAGCACGTTCTGACCCAGGAATGTCCCATTCCAAGGAAATAGGACTGTCTAGATTTTGCTTCAGGTTTAAACACCATCCCATTGGTGTTAACAGAGTGACTCCTGAATGACTTCTGCCAGCTATAACAGACTTTGCCATTTGATTTGAGTCCACATGACTGAAGAACCTGGATCATCTTAAATGGGTTCTCAAGAGTATGTAATTGCAGTATCGAGTTTCTTCTTGCCAGATATTTGAAGCCAGCTTTTTCCTGTGCCCCACATGGCCAGCCTCCATCTGAATTTCATGAATCAGTGTTCTCCTCTCAGCTGTCCTGTAAACAAAAAGTAAATGCAGTTTTAAAGCAGGCTAATGTATCTCCAGGTGTACATAAGAGAGGACTCTGGGGTTTTTTATGTGATAGACCTTTTCTGCGAGGAAGATTGTTGCATCAGGTGGGCAGGCAGGGCTGTTAGCAGACAGGGGAAGCAAGTGCTCGAGTACACAAAAGGGATCTGCAAGGAATCCGTGATCTTCTGCCCCCATTGTGCTATGGATGTGAGGGACCTTTGGCTGAAATTACAGCAAGAGGGAAATTTCGGTTGGACATTAGAAACAGCCTCATGATAGGAAAGACAATGAAGTGGTGGTCTATAGAATTTCCATCATTTCTAGACAATATTAAGCAGCTCCAGTCAGGAGCACCACAGGAGTCTGATCCCACATGGGAGCTTCCAAGCCTGTTCTCCACAGCTCTGCAGTTCCAGCTTTAAAGCACACTTGGAAGCATGAGAAAAGAGGAGGGATGGGTACAGTGTGATAAATTGCCCTGTAAATCACAGGCTAGAAGGCTGAAAGAAACAGTGTAAATGCATCGTGTTTAAAGTGAATAATGTGAAGCTGATAAAAGAGCACAACTAAGAGTTGGGAGGAGAAACGAAGGGAGGGAGCTGGCTTTAGAGGGAGAGTGAAAGGAAGATACTAATGGGCAGGAGAGAAAATGCAAAGGCAGGTTGCAGAGGATGACTGCATCAGGAGACCCATAGGTTCGTGGAAAAAATCTGTTTGGAGTTTTGTTCCATCTGTTCTCCTACAGTAGGTAGCCTAAGAGTAGGGGAGAGTTGAGTACAGCAATTATTTCAAGTTTAAAAACGAAACAGAGGAGAAGGGGTTGGTGTAGCTGAGGTTTGTTGCCCTGTTTTGTGTTACCTAAGGCACCACCTGTACTGCATGTGTCAGTGCTGCCCTGTAGGCAGTAGTGAGTGCCAGCGTGAGGCCATCCCTGGTGTCAAGGGCAAAGACCCTGGGAAGCAAGCACCCGGGGTGGCTGAATCAAGACATTCCTGTGAGGACTGTTATATGGAAGTATTTTCATGCAAAGAAATAGGGAATGGTGAAACCACCCATCTCAGTGCTGGCAATCCTGGTGCCTGCTGGGTTGTGACTGCTTTTAACAGTACCTTTGAATGGGAACTGTTGCTCTTAAACTGTAGCATGTGGGTCAGTTGTGTGAACATCTTTCTGCAGGTACTTTTATGGATGTGGCTACTGAACTCAGTGGGAGTCTGGATATGCATCACCTTTATTTTGAAAGATTTTAAAACAATGTCAAGCGTGCAGTCATAAGTCTAACAACAGGACAATACGTGCTTCAGGTGTGGAACACTAGAATTCAAAATATCATGTTGGTGGCCTTGAAAACTCCCAAACAAAAAAAGTGTAATTTTTAATTTGCTATATGATATGTCCCGTAAGAGCTGAGACATTCATGCTGTACTTTGCCCACAAGCCATCCTAAGGGGGTGAAGTTTATGCAAAAGTCTTGGCAGCAAGTTGGAAAACTGCTGTTGATGCCCCTCCTCAGTGCTTTGTTTAGAGGTGTAGCAGAATTTCCCCAGCATTTCCAAAAATACCTTCTTCACAGAGAGAGCAAAGGAGAATGGGCAAGGGCAGCTGAGGTCAGGCACGGAGGGATCTGCACAGCTGCAATGATATTTCTGTTTTGTCTCTGTGAAACTAATTAAATGGATTAATTGCAGACATATTTTTTCCTCTGGAAATGCCTTCCCCAGTGCTGCTGTAATGGTGAGGTCTGGAAAAAAAGAGCAAGATTTTATCTGTGTAGTTACTGGCTTAATAGTTTGCAATGCATAAGTTTGAACAATTTTTTTTTTAATATCAAAATATTCTAATTAAGCTCCATTAACAACGGGTTTGTAAGTGCTCAGACATAATATGCCATGAGGAGTGTGGGTTTTCTCATAACTACAGGGGTAGAGGATGCCAGGTATCACTGGCATCTCCTATTCATCTGCTAGGTCTCTTGTAAGTTACTGTACAAGAAACTCTTATACAGCATTAAACTTTTTGAGCTCTGACTTTTAGAGCTCTGAGATATTTTAAAAGAGAAACAAATTTCACAAATGCATTTTGTGAAATTAAATCACTATATGAAAAGAAGACTCTATTAAGAAAGTGGATGCACTCTTTTTCTGTTCCCCTTCCCAAGCTCAAAGAAACAATTTGCTTACTCATTGTCAATTGATCTGTTGCTAGTTTATATATTTTCTATAATCTTAGTATGTAAGAGTATGTGTTGAAGGGTATACAGGTATCTCTGGAGTAGATTCACTCTCATGAATTGGTAGGTTCAGAGCTAGAGCAATGTGTCAAGACAAACTGTGAATGAAATATCCTATAATACAGCTGGATGTACCCTGAGGGAACAGTATACCTCTGCTGTGAAACTGTGAATTAACTACAACAACCAGATAAATTATATTTTTTATCTCTCCTTGTAACCATAAAATATAGTTGTTGAAAGGCCCTATCCTCTCCCAAGTCCCACAGCAGCATTTGGACTAACATTAGCACCAGCTATTTCACAGCAGGATGTAGTCTGTAAAATTATAGGGTAAAAATATTAAATCAATTCGGCAACCTTAGCTGCTTGGATAAATACTGGGAATCAGCAAACTAGTAAAACAATAACAAGCAGGGGTGAACTTCATTTTACTGCTCTTAAAACGTGTGCAATTTGGGGAAAAACAAGGTCTTGGAATGCACAACATATTGTGCTATTACAAATGTTGCAAGTACATGAATTCATTCAGTTTATTGTAGAATGCTGAGTTGGTTGGTTTAAAAGAAAGTTCCTCTATTGCTATAAACAGGATGTGTTTTACTCTGTTGACTTACAGGTTAAAATCCATTTGAGTTCCAAGTTTTAAGCTGAAGCAGGCGTAGGCAGCATGCCTGAGTCTTGATTGGTGGGTTGTTTCATGTTTTGGAAACTGTCTTTTCCAAAAAAGAAAAAAACCTTTTTGAATGTCCTACAAATTGGCATTTATAAAGTAGTAGAAATAAGCCAAATTTGAATTGTAAAAATATTGTTAATGTTAAAAAAATAATGTTACAATAAAATCAGAACATTTCTCATTAATGACAAATATTCTATTCCCTGAAGGTCCGAGTTTGTTTTATGTTTTCTTTCTGATCAAATTATCAGTTAAATGGATGGATTTCTGCACAGTGATTCACTCTCCACAGCCATTTTTTAACCACCATCAGAAAGTTTCCAGTGAGTGCTGGTAAAATTCCTCACATTTGTAGGAACCACATCATCAGTCAAAATGATGATTATTTACTCTCCAGCATCTTAAAAGTTTCCTAAATTTCAATGTTCATCAGTAACAGTAACTGATATTGCAGACATGAAGTGAAAGCTGGGAAGAGGCAGTCCTCATACCTTCCTTATTATTTCATTTTGTTTTGTTGGGTTTTGTTTTGTTTTTTAATAAAATCTTGGGACATAATTGTACCAAAATGGTAAGTCTCTGCCCATTCATACAGCTCCTTATTTTTGAAGCATTCAGTGTGCTGTTTCAATCAGGGAGGGAATGGGTTTGCTTTGCAGGCTCAGAAGAGCAAATTGCAAATGCTGGTTTAGTCAGTTATGGCTGAGTCTGGACTTTATCCACAGAACCAACATTTGGACAACAGCAAAAGAATCTCCTGGCCTTGGTAATCATTACAACTTCATACTCATATGGATGAACTGGTTTTCAGCACTTCCCTCACTTCTAGGTAGAAACAAGCCTTTTAACTTAAAAGGGCTTTTCCTGCAACCTGTTTATTCTTCAGGAAGCTTTTCTGTAGATCTTGCACGACGGAAGTTGAAGTCATGTTTTCTACCACCACCTTGTCTCCCTACAACTGTACAGTTGTCCTGTGTCCTTGTTCTAATTTTGGGGACCTGGAGGGGAAGGGAGAGAATGATGAACAGCTTAACAAGTACCAAGGACATTTACTTGGTTTACATCTGACACAGTTATTCTGAACATGTTTATGGTATTGAGGGGTATGCAAACTTTATATTTATTAGCAATAATTCCTTATTATAAAAAAATCAATACTAATTAGTAATTAAAGCACACCATTTGCCTGCACAAATCACCATGGTTTGACTTGGGTGCTATTTAATACTGAATCTATCTAGGCGAAGCAATTGTACCTCTGTGGAGATCAATCCTAAAAGAATAACAGAGATGAAAAGATTTTTAAAACTATTTGAGCAAAAATATTGTCTTATTTTTCCTGAGACTATGGAAATAAAGTTTCTGCTTTCTAAAGGAAAATATAGCAATTAGGAAATTTGCAAATGGAAAGTAGCCTGTGTTGGTCTTCGTCTTCATTTATATCATTAAATGCAGTCTTCAATTAGCATATATATTATTCATGTTTCAATATAATTCATTTTATAAGTCCAAGTTCAAATATAAAAATCAAAATGGGCTTGATGCACCCTATTGTTCACATGCAAAGCAGTTAACATCGATGTAAAGATATGAGGTGAATTGAAACATCCATATTTCATAAGGATGCAGTCTACGTTTTCTGAAATTATGGCTTGAACTTTTTATTTTTAACTTTTTCTCATTTGCATACATATTACTCCCTGTTTAAATGATGTGTTAATTCTATTCATTAGATTTCGGTGAATGCTTTTGACTCTCCTAATAATCAAGTACAGGTCCCTGGAAAGCAAATTATGGACTTTCATGTTGCAAAACCCATTGTAAACGTGACATTTATCACTGCAAAGCCAACTTCTGTGGAGCACTTGGCTGCAGTCAGGAGGGCAGAAGCCTTTTTCTTCTGCTTATGGTAAGGATTGTCATCTGTGAATGAGGAACTGACACCAGGTCCCTGATGGCTCTTCAGAAATGGTTGGGCACTTCACAACGACTCCACAGTCTTGATGGTAAAAATGCCAGTTCAGCTCTTTGAGGGAATAATTTGATTCATATCCTCACACAAACAGCTTGAAGAAAATGGGTGATCAGGAATTTTCTGTTCCATATAACATGATGGTGGAGACCAGGATGGGGGGACCTAGAGGGCTTCTATACTCGCTGAAGTGTATTTGGCTGTCAGAGCTAGAGCCTGCAGCTTTGGCTTTGCTGTGCTTCAAAAATATGCTTGTACTTCAAAATCTGGCAGAAGAGAGACCTGAAAGCAAAAGCACAAAGGTGACAGCAGTACAACAGGAGTCCTTTCTCCTTTCTCTGGTTTACTGAGCAATACCCTGTAGTGAATTTGGGAAGAATCTGTGGGAAGAAAAGGGGCAGTGAAATAATATTGGAGTTGGTGTCTGCTAATGCATATTGATTTGCTAAGGCTATGTCAATTCATCTCCCTAATTTTCAGTATAAAAGCATTATTATCCCAGTGGCAAACCTGAGGTGATAATATTCGAAGGTTTTATGTTGATGGGGTGAGCCATCAACATAAAACCATATTGAATTGTGCCACACAGGGAGTTGCCGTGTGTGCTCTGATTAATAAAAAAAATGATGGGAAGAAGAAAGATTCATATTGGCATCTCTGTGAGGAAATGCTTGACATCATTAAAAGCCCATAAGAATAGTTTCCATCTGGTTTTTTGCAGAGCCTGGACCTTTTCAAAAGCAGTGCTGATGTGCTGCAGGGAATTAGTTGAGGTCTTTGTGATAGCAGAAGGTGAGAGTTCAATGTCCCTGGTTTTGACAGCCACAGAGCTATGCAGAACAAGTTACCTGTTGTATAGCTTAATGGTACAGGTGGAGGCTACTAGAAAGAGACCTGTTGTCCCTGCAGCTTAGTTTTATTCCAAGTGCACAGAATAAGAGAGCGGAAGAGAAGAAATCATTGCATTTGATACACGTTCTCAGCAGCTGCTTCATCTCCCTGTGTCTGGTTGTGTAATCTGACTCTCAGGATCTTTCTGCATGAGAAACAGCTGGGCACCACTGAGCACGGAGAAGTCATCCCATTTCACCAGCCTTTGAGATAACCCAAGCTGCAGCTGGGCCCACGGGGCAATGAAAAGTCTGTGTGTTAGTGAGACTGTGATTTCAGTGAGTTGCAGTGCTGTCTGTAGGGTCTGAGCTTGCACTTGGATCCTTTCTTTCCTTACCAATACTTTCTTGTGCTGAAAACTGTGCAAGGGAATCCCTGAGCTTTACACCAGCATTTTTGAAACACTTAAACCCATCTGCAGCCCTCTCCTCCTTCACTCCCTGGACAGTGAGTGTTGAGTCCAGTGGGGTTTCTGCACTGTAAAGCTGGAACAGGCTGTGCTAGTTTCCTGTGTGATGAGCACAGAAGAGGATTCTGAGGAAAAGGGACTTTAACCTTAGCCCAGGGTTTTAAGGTTTTCCACAGCTCTGAATTTCCTGGTTTGGGTTTTGTTTGTCTTTTATAAACCTGGAAAGTAGGCAGATCACCTCTTTGGGGAAATGAGGCAGGGAATACGCATTCCCCTTCCATCCTCTTTCCAGCACTTTTTCCTTTGGTGTGCCAGATACAGCAACTTCCCATCCCAGGGAGAGATGTATTGGCAACCTCACTCAATATTTTATTCTGGTGACTGGATTAACATTGTCATTGCTCTCCACCAACCTTACTGTATTTACTGAGTTTTCTGCAAAGAATGAGTTAAATACATATGGGTTGAATGCTTTCTGTTACAACTCGTGTTCTGTCTTGATCTTGGCTTCACGTATTTTCCCCTTTTAAAGTTACTAGCTGTATCGAGATCTTAACATCAGTGGACCATTTTGGGAAATAAATATTAATGAGATGGCTGCTCATGGCATTGTGTGGGTAGAAAAAAATGCTTGTATAGTAAATGGAATTTAGTATTAATTGAGTGGTTTGGAATTAAAGCAGGATATAAAGTGACAAGCTCGTGGCACAGCAAAGTGCCCTTTGTAGGAATCCAATTAGAAGAGTGAGCAGCAAATTCTATGCAAACTTGCCATAATCACACGGGGTCAATACAATAGTGGAGCGTAATTTGGAACCTGACCTGTCCCCTTGAATGTCTCATGATTTCCATGAATCAACATTTAGCTACTATGTGGTGCCAAGTTTGCATTATTCGGCTTTTTCCTGGCAATGCTGCATCTCATTGCTCCGCTCCACCCTCTCCGGAGGGAGACTGTATGTTTTGCAATAAAGGACACGTCAGTTAATGCCCTGTTCTGCTCCATGTCTGTCAGAGAAAAGTGACCCATTTGCTAGCCTGCTGAAATTACTTTACACTGAAAATCTTCTGCTGATGTTAAAGGCTTTTGCCTGATCACTTGAAGCTGTTACCTTTGCCATTTCCTCAATGAGGATGATCAAGAGTTGTCCCCTTTCCAAACTGCAGTGTTTGTTCATGATATGTAAAAATAGAAGATTTGCTGAGATATGTTGTAGATAAATGGCTGAGTCCTGCCTCAAGAAACCAAGTGCAGTTGTCAGATATATCCTGTGTTATAAAGAGTGATGTAAAGTGTTCGTTGGGTTTGAATTGTTCAAAAATAATTTCTCTAAATATTATGTATTGTTTTCATCTGACAGATGGAGTTGCAGAAGCTGATATAGCAAGAGTTTGTTTGTGGCATTTCAGACAACCTGGGTATTGTGTGAAATTGGCTTAGCAAGCCTCTAGAAGGAGGGTGCAGAATGTAAAGTGAGGGTGTAGGAGTGATAGCCAGGGCAGTGCTTCCAGGCTGATAGAGAAGCATGTGGGGGGGAAAAAAAAAAAAAAAAACAACAAGTCGCAAGTCAATTTATCCATTCTGTCAAAATGGCTACGATCAGCCAGGAGGCAAATGAATAAACAGATCAACAAGTATTTCACACTTATGTGTTCTCGACAGGAAATCACAGATCTGAAACCAAATGTCTGGTACAAAACTACCAGAAATAGTGGCAAAATACTCTGCTGTTTAATCTGCATTTTAAATATTTTTAGCTCACAAAAGTCCTTGAATTAAAGCACTAGAATAAAGCAGGAACTTGTTATTGTATTTCCCAGATGTGAGCAGAGATGAAAATATTTGGGGTGGGTCTAACAGCAGGACCTCGGTCCCCACTGGAATCTCCCTTTGCTGCACACCTGGATGTGTCTGGCTGGCCATGGTGATGGCTCCTGTCTTTTCTTCTCCTAAGCTCACAGTCCGATGGCAGCCAAAGCACCACCAAAGATCATATCACAACATGGAAATGAAATGCGTGAATACAGCAGGAGGAAAATGGATGTGGATTGCTAGAGGTGCCAGGGCTGAACAGCTCACCTGGAAGCAGACATCTACTACGTTCCTCCAGGACACTCTGTCTGCCAGAGCAGCCATGGTCCTTCCTGAGCTTCAAGAAAAGGAAATGCAGAGCCAAGAGCTTGTGTTTAATTACATGTCTGAGCAAGTGCCTCATGCATCCAGGCACATTTCTTCATACATTAAGAAACACGTTTTTCCTCAGATGTGAACTGTAGTTCTCGTGGGCTTTTTTCCTCCTTTTCCCCTGTCCCACATTTATCAACACTGAAAGGCTATCAAGAGCTTAAAAAAGATAGGTTTAAGCTTTAGAAGTAGTGCAAATAAAGAGAACAGTCCATAACTAGAAAATATATTAAACTGTATCTGGTGTTAAGGGCTGTATTAGTTAACACAGGTTGACTGAATTTCTCCTGTTTTGCTTATCTTCAATGAACTTTTGTCTTGAACCAAAATGTTCTGCTCCTGTGAGTAGTAGCTGTTTCTACACAGTGATTAAGATAACAGGAAAGCAATGGTTTATTACCTGAGTGTGTGCTTAGTGCAAAAGAGTTTGTCAAGAGAATGAAAGCAGTTTCTAGTTTTCTGTTTCTAATTTTCAAAATAATTTCAACTGATTTTTTAAATGGAAAATCTCTTCTACATCCGTTACTTTATGATTTTTCAATTCTTGACTCTTCTATGTAATTAGAAGCCTGCTAATAGACATTGTGGTAACTTTTCTGATATGCCTCATACTTTGAATCCTTTTTGCGTAATAAATGTTTATTTCCTTGGCACTAAAATTCCAGAAGCTTTGAATGGTTTATGGGACTGAAATTTCCAAGATGTCCTTTTCTTAATAAATCTTTAGAAAAGGGAACTCTTCCTCTCTTCATTTCATGCACTGTCAGGATCATGCTTCTGGTCCCCTCTGCCTCATGATATAGTGGATTCTACCTCTGTTACTTGCTCATAATATTTCTAGAATTTTTCTTAGGCTTATTTGGTCTGTGGAGATGGTAGTTTAAAACATACATTGTTTTTATTTCCTGTGCTTCTTTATTATGCCTGTGTATGCTTAATGCTGCTGTCTGATTTTTCTGGTATTAATAAGACTTTTCTTGTAGTTTAATTATCTTGGGATTTGTTTATGTTGTTGTTGTTGATGATGCTGTTTATTTTGTAGAAACATTCTCACAGAAAATACAGCAGTTTAAGGCAGATGCTACTGAAAGGGTCCTGCTGATGAGGGGACTTTTCATTGTGATACGTTAATTGACGTGGGTCTGCAGTGGCTGGCAAATGGAGCCCAGTGGGGATGTTCACACCACGCTAGCTGCCTGATTTAACCAGAAACCACTTCAGCAAATACAGCTGTGCAGCACAACTCTGTTAGTGCAGAGCTGTGCCCGAGGTAGGAAGCCCAGCAGACAAGGAGTGCTGGAGCAGTCCAAGCTCTCAGTACCTCTATGTCTCCCTGGCATTGGAGAGAGCTCTCTGTGTCTCACTTGGGTGTCTCTCCAGGGCTGGGTAGGGATGTATTCCTCATGCCACAGCATAATACACAGCATGGTAATTCTCAGTGGTCTGGTTCAGTGGCTGGCAGTGTATTGCCCTGATATTTGTGTTTCCTTGCCACATTTGTTAACCTTTGAATGCAAAAAACTCATTAAAGCAATTCCTCAGACACGCACACTTCAGGCTTCCCCAGAGCTCTCAAGTCAGGCCCAGATTAGTATCAGAAACAGCAAGAAGCAAATCTCCAAATGGGTTGATTGATAGCGGGATTAATGATCCTCAAGATTTCTGTCCAGGTTTATTATTGGGAGGCTTCTAAATCTTTGCTTTCAGAGAGATGGATGGGGAGGAAGGACCAGCTGGCTGCCACCCAGTCTGTCTATATTAGCATGATGAGGTGATGGACGTAGCCCTGTTAGAGCACCAGCACTATTTTCAGTGTTCCTATTATCTACTAGGTACTAGATGATTTGTTCCTCTGCTCTTGGTGCCAGCTGCTCTTTTCTTTTCCTTTGTGCTGTGCTTCCAAAGGTGTAATGCCATTTCTAATTGTGTTTTAAACAGTTAACAGAGAGACCATGAAATTTTAAAAGTAGCTTTTTCATGTTGAAGTAGCCAGTGAAAAAAGCCCACCCTCCAAATATTCAGTGATTAAGAGAGAAAGGAAATAATCACTCTTTTAATATTTATCTTGGCCCCAAATAAGCTAAACATTAATTATGTCCAACACTGTTGGGAATTCTTCCTAGTTCTCCCATGCAGCTTTAGTCCAGGTGCACATGGACACATGTGTTGAGAAAGATGAAGCTTCCCACTGAGTATTTCATTACATTTAACAAACTGGCATTTCCTCCTGAAGATGGGCAGGGACATCAAAACTGAGGAACAAGTTGTGCCTAAATTTTTATGAGACTTCTGTATTGTATCTCAGGCTGAGGCTTGGGATACCTAAAATACCTGTCAGTTGAATGTCCTGATGTCCCATTTGGAGGAAGAAAAGAATATTTTTTGTAAAGGCAATAGCAGAGCTCTTCTGTTCTGAGAGTAATTAGATGGGAGTAGGTAGGGACATTTATGTAAATATTCCAAAGAGACTGTTGTCTCTCTCTTTCTGTTGTCCTCTCCTAGGTTGGATCATCTCTATTTTGGTTTTCTTATAACACTGTTTCCGATCCAGAGGAATTACACTTTGCATTTAAAAGTACCTGCATTTTAACCTCCCAGTGTGTGACCTTGTTTTTATTCATTCTTTTCCTAAGATTCATCATCCCAAAGGGAATTCATGTCCTGAAATAATAATATCAAGTATGCCAAATTTTGAGATCTTAGAGGTGCTACTAAAAGCTCCTCTCTAGTAAGAGGCAATCTTCATTGATTGCTGTGGCTCTTGTGATTGCAGAACAGCTCTTCATTTGCTTAAATCCAGCTTTCTTTTGTAAGAAAGTTTTAAGTCTCTTTTTTAATATTACATGATGTTTTGGGCATTGTAAGTACACATCTTATAGGAAGTGCCTGAGGTATTATTTGATTGGAAAAGGCATGTCTTTCTTTTCCTCTGTAATTTTCTAGCCTTTGTCATGAATGTTGCATTACATAAATATTGGTTCAGGGAGAAGAAAATGAATATGTCAGGCTTTCCTTTGGTTTTTAAAGCTGTGCCTAATTTTTAAAGTATTTTAAGATACCACCTAGAGGTATGTCTGCCGTATTTTTGCCTGAAGACATTAAAGTTCTGAGTGGTAGTACATATAACCAAGGAGCTTGTTCTCTTGCAGTAGAAAATACTGATGAGTAAACCCATTCGGTCATCTGTAAAAGCTCTGAGTGTATCCAAGGCAGCTGTTGTGAGTATTGATTAAAGCAGGAGGGGAAGGTCTGGTGCCTCTGGCCCTGTCGGAGGTCATCAGGAGAGTAATTAGCTACCAAGTGTCACAGGGCCAAGTGTCATCACAAATAAGGTTTCACCATTGCCTTTGCTGTTCTCCAGGGACACCAGGATGATGGGACAAGGAAGCATGGAAAACGTTTGTGCTGAGTTGAACTAAGACTTATGCACTTATGATTTGCAATTAAAGAGTTTTCTAAGTGCATTTCTGCTCTGGCCATCTGGGTGCTCTCTGGTCACACAGCTGATGGAGGGGGAGGACACGAAGGCATCTCATGGGGGTGTTGTCATTTCTTAACTGTTTAATTATTTGAATACCCTTCTAAAAATTATTATGTCTCATGTAATGCCTGAGTTCAATACTGTATGTGGTATAAATGGGTGTCTGGGCTGTGGTGCAGGATAGGATCTCAGAGGATTGGGAGAAGAGGATTTTTAATTTCACTGAGAGAGTGTAGTCAGCTGGCAAATTTAGGACATAAATATTAAATTAGCTGTCGCTTTGTGTCAGAAATTCCTAGTCTTGTTTGCAGATTAGTTTTTCAGCTGGACAGTTTTTCTAGTGGTGCGTTCTTCAGCACATATACTGTCTCAAAGTTTTGTCGACCTTTTTTTTTTCCCATCTGCCATTTCCCAGCCTTTTTCCTATCTGTATTTCCCTATGATACTGCAGAATGTTCTGGTTGGACTGGTGATTAGCATTTGGAGCCTTTTGTGGATCTGTCTGGGTCAACTCCCTAATTCTCCTTGCACTTCTCTTTGCCCAGAGGAAGTCCCCTGAAAGAGACAATATACTTTTCACTGTTCTATCTAGGATAACATGCCAAGGGCTTGGTATGCCAGGCACTTCTGAAACCTACCCATGTACCATCCAGACCTCTCCAGGTACCATATCTGCGTGATGCTTAACACTGCTCAAGAATATTTCAGGCAGAAATTGCTTTGTGGGGAGAAGGCAAATGGTCTTCAGGAGGGATCTGCTGGAAAATCAGCATTATTGTAGGGAAATTTTCCTCCTTTATCAGCTTTCCTTTATCCTCCTGTTTTTATGCATTCCTGCTTTGTACATCCTCCAGTAGCTCCAGTGCGGTCAGCATTCAGTGCCTTACTGCTCCAGCATGGCACAGGTTCTTTTATAACTTGGCTTTTGAATTCTGGTCATTAAATGTTAAGACCTGTGAAGGAAAATAATTATAGAAAATAAGGGCAATATAAGCCATTTTCTGGCTAAAAAAGAGTAAATGCAGATGCCCCTCTGATACAATGAATGTAATATCACTGCTCCATGCTAGTCACTTATTCGTATTCATAAGATCAGCTTTTTCATGTGGTTTTCTCTCCTCTTTTTATTCTTAACCCTTGAGTCAGTTTTATTGCTCATAAAAATCAGTGACTGATGACCCCAGCTAGAGCAGTGCAGACTGCAGACAGCTGTTGTCCAGGCTCCCATCCACTGCTCTGCTGGTGACATGGTCATGATTTGCGGCGCTTCTGTTGTTCTGAAGTCTGCTCTTTTCTGAGGAGTCATTGCCAATTCTGACAGTGACAAATGCTTGCCAAGGAATAGTGAAGCTAGTTTAAAGTGCAGAGCCATGTGTTACTAGTACACTTGACTGCGTACGTACTCTGGTTTTGGTGCCAACAGAAACCAATCTTAATTGTGTCTCCTGAAAAACATGCAAAACAGTTCAACAGGAATCTGAAGCAGCTTTTCTTCTATTGAAAGTGAGAATGAATGTAAGAGGTAGTGAAAGGGGATCGTTTCCTGTCTTTGCATCCTTGTTTGGGAGTTAGTTGCAGACACCCTCGTGATGGAGGAGCATGGGAAATGAATGCCTGTATCCAGGTTGCATTTGATAAAGACTCAGCCATGTCCTGTGCAGCCTGGTTTAGAGGTCTCTTACAGATCCTGGTCGGACTCTTATTCCATCTTTCCTGTTCTTCTCACCAGCTAAAAACTGTGTGTAAAAGTAGGATGGCTGCAGGGATTATTGGCCTCTTTGTTAACTAATGTACATTCTGCAGAGGTTCTGCCTGTGGGAGGCTGTTTCTGGAGGAAGAGTGCCTGAAGGACAAGATTTGCCCTGCTCTGACAGTGGTGAATAGGCCTGCAGGACCCTTTCAAGCCATCTGCCCCCAAATTGGTCATGCTTTAGCAGGTAGTGACCCAGGGAAGAGAGCCTAAAACCCTTGGATGCTAGTACAGAAATAAAGTAATATAAATCTGGCTGGCCTTGGAGAGGGAATGCACACTGCTGCAGCCAGCATCAACACCTGGAAGAAGGACAGGTGAACAAGGAGCAATGAATGTGCTGGTTGCTTCAGCGTGAGGCAGGGCATGGCTCTTGGGTGTCCCCAGCATTTGAAACATTCCGCTTTGGTTTTTCCTGTGTTCAACCACTGCCCTGGTGGTTTCAGCCAGCCACTGCAGAGGCAATCACTTGTCCCCCACCATAATCCTGGCTCCTCCTCTCCCTGCCCCAGCTGCTCCAGAGCACACAGATCCCGCCTGTCATCACAGATCAGGGGATGCTGCCTGTGCTAGAGCCAGTATGGAGGAGTAAAGGCCAGGCCGCGCCCTCGGAGCAATTCCCAGCACTCCCATCGGCTGCAACCAAGCTGTGTTTGTATTGGAGGCAGTATTAACACTGAGGCATTACCTTCTACACAAAAATAAGCTGCATCCATGCTTTCAGGCCATTATGTGAGCTAGTTCTCCCTCTTGCTTTTAGAGGAGTATAAAGGAGAAGCTGCTTGAGCTTTAGTAACTAATAACCAAGGAAACCTGTTTGAAATGTCAAAATCTCACAAGGTATCTCTTCTTATACAGAAGTTAATCTGTTATTTTGCTCAGCAGAGATGGAACAAGCATTTAACCCAGCTAATCAGGGCCATGTATTGGCATATTTTTATGCTTTCATCTTAGTAATAAAGTGCTGCTGCTCTGGACTTTGCATCCTGTTAGTTTGCTTTAGTAACTCACAGCCAGTATCTCTGCAAAAAGATTCTGGGCAGGGGGATGCTCTCCCTTACATTGTCTTTGCATTCCAGACCCTGCCTCTGCTGCTTCTCTGGGGAGATACTAATCTTGCAGTGTTTTACTTCTGCATTTGGGTCCATATGTGACAACTGTGTGTCTGATCACCACAATCTCGCACATTATTGTACCCCAGGGAAAGAGAGCCACAAAAACATACGGGGCTAGAGAAAATGGTGTGCTTCACTGCTCATGGGCATATTTCAGAGACAACAGACTCTTTGGTATTTCACAGAAAAGATATGGCTTCCCAACATCTTTTGGAAGTGAAATCAAGGTTGTGATTTGTTTTTCCTCAACCAGTGCTGCAGAAATACAATAATTATTCTAAAATTAGTGTTTCAGTTGTTAAGATTTTAATAATCATTTATGCCATGACAAATCCCAGTTGTGCATTCACTTTGGACTGCTTCTATTAGGAAAAAAGGCCTGTTATTTTTTTCTGCTGACATTGTTGGTTTCCTGAGCAAATGGGCACACATATACAAACACCCACCCATGTATACACGCTGGGGTTAAAAGTGACAGACTGAAATGCTCATGTGAAAATAGGTGTAGATTGGCACCTTGCCTAGCCCTGCATCCACTCCCCTCTCTCCCCTCTCTCCCCTCTCTGGTGGCTCGAAACAAGCAATTTCCTGCTTTCATCCTTTTCCTTTATCCAGCCCTCCCCATATACACACTCGGATTTACTGCATCCTCTTGTAGCCCTAGCAACTGCTGCCACTTAAGGTTTGTATCTGGAGGAAAAGGTAATGGGAAGGGAAAATGCCAAGGGATAGAAAGGAGCATCCTAAAATGGGGGCGGAGGCAGATACTGAATTGTCTGAAATGCCTCTCAGTAGCCTTGATGGCAGCTATCAGTATTTATCACTACAAGCCAGACATGAGTTTCCAGAAGGCTCTACTTGGGGCCAGGTGTTTCCTTACTCAGGAAAAATGGACATTATACAAACTGGAGTCATCTGCCTGGCACCCCGAGATGTGTGCTCCCTCTTGGAGCTGCACAGAGGAAAGATGCCAGAGTGGGAAACAGATCCAGTAAGCAGAACTTGCTGGAAAATTCATCCAGCGAGTTTGTTAAACCCATAAAAGATCTTTTAAAGATCTGAGACTCAGAAGGAGTCACTGGGACAGGGATGCAATGTCCTGTGTGCAGTGAGCTCAGCTGTAGAGGCTAAACTTAGAATATTTACAGCTATTATGAGCAAGTAGAGAAAAAACAAAGAGTTTAAGAGACATATCTTCACCTAATGTGCCAGAATCCAGTATTGTAAAGTAATGAAAGTGCTGCATTACATAGGTACATCAGACAAGACTATGATGTTTGTGACTTGAGAAAACCTTTAGTCTATGGTGTCTGCCTTTGCAAAACGTCTGCAGAAAGTGTTCCAGGACTAAAATGCAGAATTTTTAATTATATTAATGATTGTAGCAAACTTTACTGTGTGAAATATTCATTTAATACATTGTTAACCCAACATTGTGCTCAGCAGAGTTGCTCTGGGCTGGGTATTCAGCTATTGCCATCATGGACCTTAAAATATTGCACAGTGTGATTATCTGGCACAATTACATGTTTTGAGGCTATTAAGAAAAAGCCATCTTATGACTGTGTATAAAACCATAATGCCAGCCTCTCAGAGCCTCTCAAAATATAAAATAACAAATTAACAAAAAATAATTGCTTTTCTTCAATATCATCAGCTTAAAAAAATTCTGTAAATCCCTGCATAAAGGTCTGTCTTTTTATCAAATACCTTTTTAAGGTCTTCATTACCAGGAGAAGCCATTCAAGGATTTCCGTAGTATTGACTCAAGGGAAAGAGCCCCAAATACATCAAAATCAGGAACATTTTGCCTGTTTCATATTCATAATTTCTTCTTTATGTGTGACTGATTTATTCTGCTGCATGTCCCCAGGGTGTGCATTGTCCAAAATAAAGGCTGCCAGGAAAAAAAATGAGAACAGGGAGCAAGTGGTGAGGTGGAAGGGAGTTCAACCCATGTTTTTAAATGCTGTGAGACTAAAATGCACATCTTGCATCCTCATGTGTGAATTCACCTTATGGTGTTTCTTAACAAAAGTATACTCACTAAATATATAACTTCAGCAGAATGCAAGCCATCATGCCTGAAAATAGAAAGCTGCTCCCAGACAGTGACTCCATGCTGTGAAATCCACTCTCTCCTGCTTCTGTATTAAGTTGTACTTGTGCTGCCATAACTTGTGCTTATGTTATAAAGCACTGTGCCTGTGCATTAGAAAGTACAGATGCATGGAAAGCAAGCACCTGTGATAATTTTAGATCCTGGTTTCACCTAAGAGATGGGTTTGGTTTTCAGTGAGTTTTTTTCTCCCTGGCACGTATGGATGTTGGAAACAAAGGGAGCACAAATTACTTTGCCCAAATGTGTGGGGCCAGCTCTGCTGATGGGCTCTGCGTGGAGAGCACAATGCCTGAGTTGCGGAGCAGCACACTGCAGGAACTGCAAGGTAGCAACTCGGAAGCCACACATGCAAATATGTTTGAGCAAGGGAACCTGCAACTTGCAAAGGCACAGCTCACCAGGCCCCCACAAACTTTGCCCATGTGTTGAGGAGCAGCTGAAGGGCGGCAGTGAGGGGGATTTTTCTGCACTGGGAAGCTATTGTTTAGCACCTCGACAGATGAGAGCAGACCCTTCTCCTGCCACAATAGCTGCTCACACCAAGCAAGACTCATTAAATATTCAGTTCCAGCCTCAAGCAGTTCATTAAGTCAGCAATGAGCAGTGACGTTGGCATTGGAAAACCCTGCCTCAGTTAACATCACCATGCAGAGTCTCCCTGGATCTCTTGATGTTATTCTGCTCAGTACCTTTTCTGTGATGACCAGCTTGTGCTCTCTGCTTTGCATTAAATACAGGTAAAAAAGAGTCAGGTGGATTTAAGTTCTGCTCTTCTTTATAGACCTTTTTAGAGAGGAGTCCTGGGCGCCAAGAGAAGTGTCTTTTGGATTTTTCTCTACCAGCATATGTAATACAAGTTTGCAGGAGGAGGGTGGGATGAAGGTTATATGGCATTAGTGTTAAAAAGCAAACAAACAGAAAAACCTAATGTTTGAAGGATAACTTTCATAGCAGAACATCATGATATGCAGCAGTTACAGATGCTGTGTTACTGGTGGTTGTTACACAGCAGAAACTTTTACAGTAAGTGTATTTTCACTGAAAATTGTGTGTCTTAGGTGGATTTGGGCTTGAATTGTATGCTGAATGTGTTTCTTGTGTGCAGAGTTTCTTTCTGAATGATGTATTTGAAACCTGTTTTGCAGCCACTAACTTTTATGAGTATAATTTCATATTCAATAGTACTTAACAATAATATGTAGAGGCTTTTATGATGGGTAGATGTCAGATGTCAGTGAATTAGAGCACACCAGAATCTGGAATTAGGATTGTAATTGTAGAAAGCAAACGTTTTCGTGTATCGATGTTTTAAAATTATAATATATGAAAGTATGGAACAGAAATGGAGAAACACAACATGTGCAAAAGTTTTTTCAGCGCGCGGTTTTTCACACCCTGAATCTATATTTTTTTTCCTTTTTCTTTAACAGAAAGTGTTTTCAGACTGCTCATTTCTATGTGGAGGACAGCAGTTCCCCCCGTGTGGTCCCCAATGAAAGTATTCCCATTATACCTATTCCAGGTAAGACGGGCTTAATCTCCTGCGTTTGTCCTACTTGGAGTCTGGTTTAATTATATAAAGAATAGAAGGTTATGCTTGTGATAAATCCTGGGGTTTTGGTAGAAATTTGTTGTATCACGGTGCTGCTTCATTTAATTTAATGTCCTTTGTAATGGGGCTCCGAGTGCCAATGCTGTCTTTTTCCGTAGGCACCTCTCCCACTTTGTTTTAATAGAAATTTCAGAATAACCTTTGCAAAATGTCAAAAACATGAGTAACCAGTCTTGAAAACACTGAGACATTGCATCCAGGGTGAAACCAGCTGCTCCACCAGGGCAGGTTGCAGAGAAGGGAGATTCAGGTCCACTGCTCTCTTGAGACTGGGGGCCTTGCCCTCACTTTCACTGTGTATAGAGGTGGAGTCTGGGGCTCTCAGAAAGGACAGTGAGACACAGGGATAAGCAAACAATCCCAAGTAAAGTCCAAAGCCATCTGTTAATTTGGTATTAATAAAGTTACCAAAGGTCAAATTCTCCTCTCAGCTATACTGAGAGTGATGCTGGAAGCTGAGTATAGTGCTATTCTCTCTTCATGAGGCATTTCCCCTGGAAATTATTAAGTGCAAGATGCAGCTGCCTTGAAGCTGTGATGTTACTGTGGCCTTTGCAGCCGCTGCCTTGTTTGATGATGGTCGTTCTCACAGGCAGAATTAAGATACCAAAAATGTTGTCTTGACCTCAGTCTGTCAAAGGCTTGTGCTTGTTGCTTGAAGGTGTTTTAAGTTTCCTTGTCATAGTCTGTATTTGCATCATTGATCTGGGATTGAGTCTGTAGCTAATTAGGTTCATTTTACCAGAAAACATTCAGAGCCTTTTCTGAGACCCTGAAGAAACTTGCTTCCTAGAAAAGTTAAAGAGTCCAGTTATATTTTCCTTGATTTTATTCAGTAGACATGTGTGACTTATTTCTAAAAAGAGTCTTTCAAAGTACCCATGGGAACTAGTAAGAAAGGTCAGCTATTACATTCCTGCAGAAAGCGTTAGGCAGTTTGCCTTGCAGTCTGATGCTGTACCACTGAAAATAAAGAAAACGCATGTTTATTGTCCCCTCTCCTTTCTGTTGGAGACTAAAATGCATGTCCTGGCCACCTCATGTCCTTAGCAAGAAGTCATCCTTCTCCTTTAGGATAACAGGAGGTGACAGGTTTTAATCTTAGACCACCAGTGATTAGTTTTCACGGAAGTACTTAAATAGCTGGAGAACTCAATTCTTCCTACTCTGAAACCAAGAGGAACAAATGCCTGTTGGGACTGCTTGTAGCAGTCAGTTCAATGGTCCCACCATGCCTGCTCTCGTGTGGTACTTCCTTGGAGCTTGTGGGGAAGGAGAGGCTGGGCTAAGGTGGACCCTGGCACAGCACCAGGGGATTATGACTACAAGGCACTGGGAGGAGAGAATTTCTCCCTTCAGAGAGAAACTTCTTTGGCCAGTGTGTAGTATTTTTACTGTAATTGAGACAATTTTTTCTTAGATAAAAGAAACCAGCAGAAGGCTCCATCTTCTCATGCTGCAGTGAGTGCTATTGAGACAGCGGTTCTTCTGTGTTGTACAGAGATGTTTTGACGCTCAGTCCGTTAAGACTGAAGTGCATTCATATTAATTGTAGTGTATGCTGAAGAAGTTCTATTAAAACCATGCAGGCAGCAGGTACTGTCAGGGCAGCATGTGCACCATTGCTTCTGCAGCAGCCTTTCTGGCACATAGCAGAAAGTGACTGGGAACAGAACACTGTCTTTTGAGGACATTTCCCATGACTAGAGTAAGCCAGGCTGTGAGACCACAGCAGCTTTGTGAGAAACATGATGCTACTGTCACTGCTGTGCTCACTGTGTTGTGCTCAGACTCAGTAATGGTGAGAAAGAGCTGCTCACTCCTGATAAGGGGCACTGCAGATTAAGGCACGCCCTGAGCAAATGCTCCAGGACACCTTGAGCAGCTTTGTAGTTAAAAATCTGCAAGGATTGCTGATGAGCCTTAAGGCACATCAAGAACTGGGCCTTAGAAAGAGGTTTAGTCTAGTTGGATGCAGGAGTGAATCCAACCCTTGAATTCCTAATCTAATGACAACATTTTTGTGGATATAATGGACACATAGAGACACCTGCGTACAGACAGGCAAATGGAGGGCCCTTAATCTGAAGCTGAATCATGCCCAGAAAACCTTAAAAGAGAATGAACTGGTGAATTTGAAGCTCTTGACACTGACATTAAAGCTACTTAGGCCACCAAAAGCCAAATCATGCTCTGTAAGTGCCTCACTCTGTGTGTATTACCTATTACCTGTACAGGGATAATAGTACGTGGATACTTTCAGCCATAATGAGGCTCAAAGTTAGTAGAGAAAAATTCCAGCTATGTTGGCTTTTTCCAAAGATGGGAGATACTGCCTTAAAAGATCTTGAAGCTCTCCAAGGCATTTTCCTTGTTTGGAGATGTAGAAGAGGGCTGTTTTCCCCCATATACCTGCTGCTAGATGACAGTCTTCCCTGACGTCAGCTGCTGCTCCCACATAGACAGCCCACTGAAATGCCTTAAGAACATGAAATGATGAAATTCTCCTTTGAACTGTTGGCAACTGATGAAATTATAAGCCTCTGAACTTTTCCTCTGGAAGCTGCCGCAGGGTGTGAGAAAGTCTTACTTGCCATGTTGATACTAGAAGCAAAATGTAAGTGGCATTTTCACAGAAACAAGTTTTTTAAAGTAACCTTGTTAGATTGTGAAACCCCATTCTTACAAGAGGAATTTGACTAGATCCCTGTGAGACTGTGCCTCTACCTCCTACAGTTCAGTGGACCAACTTCCACTCTTGGTTAAGAGCAAGCAACCACACTGATGGCAGTTTAGAGCAGTGTGGCTGAAGATGTTCAGCAGGTTTGCTAAGACCCATCTCAGCACACAGTGAGCTTCTGGGCAGAGGGAACTGAGCGGGTCTGGGTTGACTGGTCGTGGCCCAGGTGTGGGCCACATGTGTGGGAGCCAGGCACACTGTGATCCTGACACTGCTCAAGGTTTCAGAAAAGCATTGGTGTTTCTGTGTGCCACTGCTCTGCACCATGACATATTGGCACAATCAGAGGTAGCATTTGTGTTTATTCCTGCACAATGTCCTGCACTTGTTTATGCAAACCCTGTGTTTTCTCAGGTCTATGAGTGCTAAATCAGTCTGCCAGCTACCTGCTATAGGCACACAGTGCAACTTTTCAGGTGTGAAATCTAAAAAAATCTTCTTGCAGAGGAATTATTTTATCCATTTTCTATTTCACTTCCCTTGGCTACATCCTTTATTATTGTGCAGGAAGCCACATCACCCATAAGTGTGTGCCTATCTGTGCAAATTCTCTCTGAGATCCAAATTGTTATCATTATTCATAATTATCTGCACTACTTGAGCTAGAGAAACACAGGACAAAGGAGTTACCATTAACTGAGTCACCCACTGGATATTATGTCTGAGGTATAAATCTCTCAACTTGCATAAGCCTTGCACCTAACACTTATGCATCTGTCATCAATGGCAGATTTCTGAAAACTCCTCTGCCATTCCTCCCAACAAAATTATTTCTCTGGATCTTCTCTCTTTGCCTTCATGCTCAGTTAATTTTGGCCATATACTCATCATCTTTGCCTGGATCTCTTCTCTAAAACATTTGATCTTGGCAAGATCTCGCTCAGCAAAGCTGCTCCTGCTTCTGTTTGTTTGGTCTTCTCTTTTGCTGGTCAGTATCTGACTGACTTTCTGGATCTTTCTGGACTTGATCCTTTTCAGTAGTTGGGAAAGTACAATAACAGCAGCATCACAGCTGCAGACCTGTGTGTTTTGCAACCACGAAACCAAAATGCATCCCTTAGCAGTTCTCCTTTCTTCTCCTAGCAAGACCTGCTCCCTGACATCAGTGCAGCTCTGTGCAACTTAGATGATATCAAATAGTGAAATAAATACAAATTCCACTTCTACCCTCCTCCGCTCCTTTGTCTCAGAGTTTTCCTGATTTTGGGTGGAGTAGTGTTCTGCATCTTGCTGTGACTTTACTGGTTCCTTGCCCAGTCCATGGGCATAATGGATGCTGTGGCACTGATGTCAGTAGGACTTGTGGTGAGATCAGTACAGAGGTAGTTGAGGCTTGACCTGATGGGAAAACTCAAAACTCTGTGTAGTTTTGACCACAGTCCAGAAAAGCACAGATCATAAAGAACAAAACAGCTGACCAATGCAGCTGATTCATTTACCATATTTTCTAGAAGTATTTCACATCTTATATTTTTAGTATAAGTAAAATTCCTCAGAGGTGATGCCAATCATTTCAGCTGTGTCTAGACTACAAGATTCAAGAAACATTTCCCAGTTGTCAGATCATGGTATGTTCAGTTTTACGTTTAAATGGTAGTACGTTAATTTTTTAACTAGTCATAGAGTTTATTAATGATGTGTTTTAAAAAACTAGTGGCGGAGTCTGATGGAGAAATACTCATGCTTCTTCAAGAATGTCTCAGTGTGGGTGCACAAGTTCAGGAAATAGAGGAATAGCAATGAAAAGGTGCTTTGACCACCTCACACCCACCAGGGTGTGAAGGCCAGGGCACCCATGATCCGCTTTCATTTCCCTCTGTCTCCTCATGGTTACAAGGAGTCCCACCATGAGTCCATAGTATTAATTCTTAGCTCTTCAGTAGCTTGAATAGTGCCTTGAACCTTTCCTGACAAGTGTCAGTGGTTAGACTTGACGTGTTTTTTACAGGCTCAGCTGCTGTGTTCTGGTAGCATCCACCCTCTGACAAACTGTTTTCATTGAGAGACAGTAACAAGTATCTCCTTTGACAAGGAAACTGCAGGTTCCCAACATAGGCTTGGTATCTTACTGTTTTCTGCTAAGGTGTGACTGTCTCAAGTTGCATCCCCAGAGCTGAAGAGCAGAGCCCAGGACATGTCTGTGGTTGTGACAGTGACGGTGCACTGAGCACAATGAGTCTTGTGAGGTACAGGAACTGCACTAACTGCAGCCGAGGGCTTCTTTCTCAAGGGCATGAAGCTCTTCACTGAGGTGCACTGAGGTGGTGCTCTTCAGCTGTTTAAGACTTTATTTCTGCTCTCTATTCCTTGTGGATTTATGTTCCAGCACCATATTGTGAATTGTACCTATCTTCAGCTTCAATTAAATTCATAAATGCAATATGACGAACACAGCCGTCCTCTGAAGCCAAGAAAATATCAATGTATTTTAGGGAACATCCACCTTCCTTTACTCTGGTACCAACCCTGCTCCTGCAGTAGTACACTGAAGAATTTATGGTATGATATCTAGTTGTGGTACTTCTAGTGGAGGCTTCAGGAGTCGGCTACAACACAAAAGAATGTGTTTTTATGGTGGCCATGTGAAATGCAGATAGATCTTTTTCTGAGAGCTGTCACACTGGGAGGCAGAGCCCTGGAGTTGGATCTTTATGTGCTCAAATGTAAGGCTTGTGTGTAATTGATGGTGGGAACTGGGACCTGAGGATGGAAATGTGTGAGATTAAAATCGTGCTCCTTAGTCGGCAATACAAATAAGATCATGTTTAATGTCTGGGCTAAGGGAAAATTCACATTATTTCATTCTCTTGGACTGAAATTGGCTTTTTGCTTAGAGGGAAGAAGTGTATTGCTATTTCATTTATAATTAAAAATAACCTAATCTTTGTACAAGCCGATTTAAACTGAGCTCTTATTTTGACACGTATAAAATTTTATCATTAACATCTTTTTATTCCTGACTGACACATGGCTAATAGCATTGTAGTAGATTATGTTTTGAAGCAAGAGAGATGAATGTAGAATTACACAGGTGATTTTTCATATTCTGCTTTTTCACGTGTCTCCCTTTTATCAGAAATCTGCCCTTCTGTTCATTTGACTTGATTATAACAAATAGATAGCAATTATCTTGCTGAAAGGAATCCTGTTTTTCTTTCAGCTTGCTCGTCTTTCCAGGACTTTCGAATGTGTTCAAAGTGTTTTCCATGCATTTCACTTTGAAAGATGGTTTTTATTAAAAATAGTACTTCATAAACACACAATTACAAAAAAGTGAGCATTAATGAGGAATAGTGCCCCCAGTAATCAACTCTTAATGATTTCTTATTCATCTTAATTCATTTTAATTTATAATTTGTCTTAATTACTGAGGTCAGTGACTTTGGGAGGATGCCACCCTTAAGAGATCTTCAGCAGGTATTTTGATGTCCTAGAATGAAACCTACTATGTAGCCTTTATAGTATTTATGGAGATATGATCTCCACAGAAGGCAGACACCTTCTCAGTACTAAGGTTTTTTAATGACTTTGTTTTATCATAAATTAATTGATACTAATTTTATACAAATAAAACTGTTCTTCTATTTCTGGCAATTTTTTATACGGCAAGTAAATGCAATCAGTCAGAAAGATTAATTATCCCAATTGAAATTCAATGGTTTCAGTTGCATTCTTATTTTAAATAGTTATGCAAGGAAAGCCAGTACACTGCAGAATTAAAGGCTCTGACAATGTAAGTGTGTATAATTCAACTGCGTTAAATCTAAAATGGTTTGAAGAAAACTGGGCACCGCCCTGTTTTACGTGTGGAACTACTCATAGAGCGCAGTATTTGCCTGACTTAGGACAGGAGCTGGCTATGTCTGTCTGCTCAGACATTTCAAATTCAATCTGTGCCAAAATTTGACCAGCATGTGAAGTTTCTGGCCCTTTTAAGTTTGTGCACTTTGGCATGGACACTCAGTCTGTAGGTTTATATAGTTTTGTCTAAGCTTTTCTCTAGAGGTGGACACTTGACCTTAGTGGAATTGATGGGAGTTTTTAATAACATCTGCTGGGGCAGAATTTTCCCCAAAGGTGTGCTGTTCATCATTGCAGTATTCTATATGATCAGCCACTCTTGTAGAGACAGAATATCACACTCCACATTGTGACTCCTGCTGCCATAGCTTTGCAGCCTTCACTCTGGTATGTATTTTAGCTTATGCAGTGGCTGTTAGACTCCATTTTAAGTGAAATGCATCCTAAATATTGGTGCCAGATATTGCAGCTGCTTGCAGAATTTTTCCACCCCTCTTTGTAAAACGTAAAAAACCCATGAAACTTCACTAAATGTGGTTAACAATAAATAAATATCTTTTAAAAATCCTAGGATTGCATTCAATGTTCTTTCCAGGAATGGAGAATAAGAGAGTGAAAGATGAAATAACATCCCAAGGCTGTGTGTTGCTGGGACCAGAAAGGTGCTTGTTTGCTATGGATATGGGAAAGCATTTTTCAGATATGTTATTTTTCAGTGAGTTAAGAGGTCAAATCCAGTCCTGTTACAATCTTACTGGAAGATATTTTGGGAGACATTTTTGCAGAAAATGAGAACTCCAAGGATACACTGTTGAGGGTGGATTCTCAAGGATTAATGTCCCTAACCATGTCACTGGTTTAATGATCATCATAAGCCAAGTTAGGTTTGTGCTGCCTTCAGAAAGAGACGTTTCCCTGTCACTTCACTATTCTTCATCCTAATGAGTAGGATCAATCCATCTACCACAACAACAACTACTCCTTCCTCTTCCTCACAAATCAATTAACCCTTTCTCACAGTCATCAGCCAGATCAGCAGGTGGATTTAGGTCACTGCTCAGCCCCCCAAGCAGGGAGAGGGCAGTGGGAGAATCCCTTCGTTCTTTGGCTGAAGCCAGCTGTGAAGAACATGCTGAGAATTGATGGAGGTCCTCCTGGGATTCAGGGATGGCACAGAGCAGTGAGTGACTGCTGTGGGAGCAGATGGGCCAAGGTACGTGACAGCCATGGCACGTGAATCCAGGTGGCTTAGTAAATGAGAGACTGAAGTGCAGGGACTCACAAACAAACTAAATAAGTTTTCACATTAAGAGTAAGGCGTAAGATGCAGGGAGTATATTGGATTTAGGAGGCTGGGTAAGGTAATAGCAGAAAAACAGAAAGCATTTACAGACAGAATGAAAGACATGGGGAATTTTCTTACCAAGGCTATTTCGTGTGTCAAACTTCTGGTCTTCAGAAACACCAAAACTCCAAACTAAATAAAGGTAATGTGAGGAAGCACTTTGGTTTTGACCTTCTGCATTAATTCCTGACCCAAATCCATCTATTCCAATACAATGCCACTAAACTATCTGGTGAGCTCTCAGACTATAAATGAATCAAAATGAATCTGAGACCCTATTGCATGGAAATGTCATTTCTGATAGGATATCCTATTTTTCTTTTGAAATTGGCCCCTATTGCTTTAACATTACAAAGGCAGCTTATTAAGTGGGAGCTATGGGAAAATCCTTCCTGGTAGGATTACTAATTATCCGAGCTTTAAATGTAACCCTGTTCGAACTTTATTGCTTCTATGTGCTTTGGACTTCTTTTGAAGGTGTCTGTCTTATGAAGGAATGTATTAAGTATTCTTAATTGGTAATTGCCATTTCTTTAAAAAGGAGATGTTAGTGAAGGTTTTCCTGTACAGTCATTTTTTTAAACAAACATGATTTCCTTCTTAGTATTGTCTCTTTGTGGCAGGAAATGAGCTGCCTTGTGATCCCCTTTGGGTTTATTTGATACTCCTCTCAGGTGCTTGGCTTGGGCCAGCAAGTAAACATGGGAACTCCACCAATATGTTAAATATTTAGCACAGAAATTAAACATACCACCC
>VZTE01001673.1:361012-408435 GCA_013397775.1 Eulacestoma nigropectus
CCCCATGTCAGCTTTGGTAGTATCTGATTATAAAAAATATTACTAAAATATTGTCCATCTGAGTATACTTCTTTCTCTGTGTAACACAAAGAATTAGTACATTATTATGGTGTCAGATTCAGCTCATATTTCATAGTGAAGTAAATCCAGAATCACTTTATTGACACTGATAAAACAGATGGCTAAACCCAAGCTAGACAGCAATGTAATTATATCTGCAGTGTTAGAGATGAAGGTATGCTATTAAAACATCTCCCTCTTCTCTTTGAATAATGTGTAGGTCTTGAAAAATGTAAGGATCACACTGACGGTATCAAATGTCACTCCAGCTTCTTGATGGGAAAAAGTATATGGTGCAAAAGCGAATATGCACAGAACGATGGAGAGCTGCTAATTAGCCAGTATAGGATTCTATTAATCTCTTCAATCGACCAAACAAATTACAGTCATTGAAGTCTATTTGCTTTAAGATGGAAAGAAGGCTTAACCAAAGCCTTTGGGCTGATGATAGCTAAAGGAAAAGCAGATTCTGTGCATCTCGCTACATCTCTTGGTTTTCCTAGAGAAGGTCACAGCCGTCTCCAGATAACGTCAGCTCAGACCATTCTCAAGTGCTGAGCATGATGGCACACATTCTACCAGAGGCCTGGCAAGCTGCCCATGGCTAAGCATGCCTGTATCCAGCTAAAGTAATTTGTGTTCCTGGGCGGGAGTTTGGAATTGGAGGTCATGAATAGAAAAATACCAGCCCAGGTTACTTCAGCATTTTCCTGTTTCACTGGTTAATGTGATAGGCTCTATCTCCTGCACAGCTGCTTTCCTGTGGCCATCAGCTGGGGAAAGGTGGGTGTGCAGGGTGGACCAGACACATCCTACCACACTGTTGGTTGCCCATCCCCTCAGGGCTGTGCCTGTTCCATCACAGGCCATGTTGGACCATGCTATCCCACCAGTTTGAAAGCTGGAAACCTTAAACTGTTTTTTAAGTTTCTAATGTTCACGGTTCTGATTTTAATCTTTCTAATATGTAATAATTATAGTTGCTCCAATGTGGTTTTCCTGAGTTGATGGGCAACTTCATTTCCCTCTCACTCAGTGATCTCATATGTCAACAATACTTCCTGTTTAATTATTTAATGTGTAATTGTTATCCATGTTATCAAATAGGGTAAGAAACTGCATTGGGTTAAGGCTTCTGGAGGGAGTTAGAATGAAAATGCAGAAGAGGAAAAAGGGAGGAGAAACACTAAGGACAGTTAACAAGAGAGAAGTGAAGTAGCAGTGGCTATAAAGGTGGAGACATAATGCCACCATGCAATGATGATGATAAAAAGAAAACTAACCATGCTTTGCCATGGATTTCTGGTGCAGACCCATCCTTGAAGTGGTGGGAATTCAGTGGGCTGGAGAGCAGGTTATCTCTAATGTATTTTTTGGTTCACAGATCACAATTAAAGTTAAATTCTGCCTTCTGCAAAATTAGCTTGGACACACTGGTCTGCTGCAGCCGATCCTTTATCTTGGTTGTCTCAGTTGAGCTAAAATTATGCAAGGAAAAAACCCAAATGATAACTATGGAACTTTTCTTGTGAGATTATATGCAATTGCTATCATAGCACAAGGTATTTTCAAGGAAATTTAGGATGTGTGCATTACTTTTCAGAAGAGGAAATAGTTCTTGCTGTTCTTGTAGATCATTCCATTCAAATGTCTTGGTTGTGAAACTATTGATACAAATGTTGTTATGAGATGATGATATTCCCAATACTATATAGAATAAATGTTATCACTTAAATATTTTTAAATGCTAGCATTTCTGCAGGCTGCAGCTTTTTGCTAAGAAGAGCATACACTTGTCAAATGTTTTGAATTCTCTATTACTCAGTAAATGAGCATGTGGTTAATTAAAGTAGCATTACTACACTGTGAGGTGACCAGATTGCAAACGTATCTTTAACAATTGGCCCTTGTAAATAAAATAGAAGAGAGCTGACTGAGATCTGAAAATGTCAATAGATGCAAAAGCCACCTTAGAACGTTCCATTATAAAATAAAAGGAGAGAAGTAATGACATGGTCAATATTAACTGCCATTGGCTGGAAAGAAATTAGATTGTCAGGGATCTATAAAATTCTTGCCAAAGTAGAACCTCATTTACACATACAGATCTTCATACTGTTTGCTAAGAAAAGCGTATGTGACAGCTTAGAGGTTTTAGCTGCCAAAGATCTTTCACTCCGAATACAGTAAATGTCACATGTATTTATTTATCGTTAAATTTTGCTAAGTATCTGTAGAAATATTTGGATTTTTTCTATCATAATGTAGATGTTTAAAAGGAAAAGAATCCAGATCATAATGCAGCTGTAGTACCAAACCATATGGCTGCTAAATGGGAGTAAAAATACACCACTGAATTACTAGGAGTAAACATAACCGAGATGCTATCTTCAGAAGAATATTAAATGGATTATATAAATAGAGGGTATTGCCATAAAATCGTGCAATCAGACAATAGTAGCCATCAGGCAATAGATTATTTCACATGCTGAAAGTAATCACAGTTGTATAGTGATTTGCATTTTTTAAATGCCAGACTCAAAATATTAACTGGTGAATCTTGGCTGGCACAGGTTTTCTACCAACTGCAGTGGTGGTTATAACAATATCCAGGCCATTTTTGAGAGCAAAAGAGAGGAATAAGGCAGCCATCCTACACCCCAGCTTTGTTAGAAACTGCCTGGAGCCCCAGGTGCTCAAAACAGTCTTGTTTGTCTTCAGTTAGAGTCTTCAACTTCTTTCTGGTGAGAAGACATCTAAGGGTGACTTACTGGTATATTGGGTGGCATTTGCACTGTACTGTGCAAGAGCAAATGGTCCAGTGGAATACATATTCAATGTTATGAATAATGTCTGGCATGAGAGAGAACTCAAGTTAGTGTGGCTGTTGTGTTTGCCTGCTCTTTTGCTTAGAAGCAGTTTCGTAAGTCTGTTTGGCTTCTACATCATTGTGTGAAAGGGAAAAAGTTAATAACATTAATAAGAAAGGCCTGCATGTCTGCTCAGTCTGGTAAAACTTACTGGGAGTAACTGTCAACAGTATTTTCACATTTGGGGTCTCTTCTTTTCTTTTTGTACAATGTAGAAGGAGAGGAGGCTTCTTCGTCCCATCCACAGCCATCTTCAAACTGAGCAAGAGTTAATGATCCTTGAGCTTAAGTTGGGCTTTGGAAATCAGCATCCCAGGGAACAGGCTCTCAGTATTTATAACTATAGTGCTTAGAATTGGAAATACAATGAAATGCTTACCTCAAAGCTGGCCTCAAAAAGATTTCTTATTACTGCATATTGAACTAGCTCTGCCCCTGGAAACTCAGATCTAAATGATATCGAGTGAAGGCTTCCTCTCCTGAAGTTTTATGTATGAAACAAAGAATATCTCTGAATATCTTTTTTTTTTTTTCCTACAGATGATATGGAAGCAATTGCAGTCAAGCAGTTTGTTAAACACATCGGTGAGCTGTATTCTAATAACCAGCGTGGGTTCTCGGAGGACTTTGAGGTGCGATTTAATGACCCACCAATAAAATGTTGTTTTCCTAAAGCTAATTGTGTATTAATAATTGGGGACCATGTGACATCTGTGTGATGTCACGTCAGGTAAATGCAGTGCTCAAATATATCAGAAGAAACAGGATGATACCAGTTTGCTACCAGCTATGAGCAGTGTGGGACTGGACATATACAGATGCTTTCTAACCACCACAGATTTGGTGCCTTTAAGTGGGAACCCTCGTAGGTTTTTATTGAATGGGAAAAGCTGCCTGCAAACCCCCAGGAACAACATGAAGATAAAAACCGTCGTTTTTAACTCCAGGGTTTTCTTACAACTATTTTTACTCTTCTTGGTCCAGAATTTGCTCCTCTTAGTCATCTGAAAAGCCACATAACCCCTGAGTAGTCCGAAAGTAGTAAAATAGTGCTTGCAGTGAGTAAAAGTAGTAGAATTTGGTCTTTGATGAAAACCCAAACTGTGGGTCAGTTCCTTGAGTCCTTGTTCATGCTCTGTTCAGACAGGAGAGATTGCTGTTGAAGTCATTGATTATTTTGTTCCAGTAAAACCAAGGAGAAAGGATTTGGGGTTTAGTTGGTGGTATTTACCTAATGTGACTGTTTTTAAATTTGCATCCTGTTATCTGTGTAGAACGGATTCTGACCTATAGATGTGCTGTCATTTGGAGATAATTCCAATGGAGTGAAAGTAGTTTTCTACCTCTGGTTTACCAAACCTGTATTATGCAAGCATGGTAAACATCATGCAGCATAAGACATCAGAGTCAGGCTTTTCCTTCACTCAGTCTAATCACAGTCACTGCTGAACTTTTGGAAGTACTGAGAAACCGGAGAAGCCCCAGGAAATCACATGGAGTTGCACTACTGGCTTCCCCACGAGCAAAAGGAAGTGTGTTTGCCTGCTGCCTGTGAATCAGAGCAGCAGCTCTTCTTACAAACAAGGCACTGAACCAAAATAGGTAGCCTTATATCTATAGCTTCTTTGCTTACTGCGCTGTAAAGACAAGATTGTATGCAGGAATTGTTTTTAATGAGATCATTTAAAATGTTTATTGCTGCTCTTTGGTTACTGTTTATAAAGAGTGTCTGCTTTGTCTGATGCCCAAAAAGCATTGTGCAAGTTAGAAGCATTTTGTATTCATGAGGAAGGCAAATGTATAAGGTGTTAAAGTGATTTAGTTCAATTGACTGCTGGCTGGATGACTGAGCAGGAATATTGAGGCATTTAACAATGTTGATGGTATTCAGGACAAACATTTATTCTCCAGAGAGTAGAATTTTATCAGGATGATCAAATGCGACTCGCTCTTCTCAATTATTTATGAATTGTGACCCCAGTGGTATTCATCACAGCTGGGTTTTACACCATTTAATTATTCAAAATAATCAACAACACATCTGTAAACTTGATCTGGCTTTAAGCAGGCTTTGCTTCAGCTGCCACAAAATCACTGCTATTAACAAATGTTGGACACCTTCCGCCTGTGTTTTAGTAACAAAAAACACTGCTCTAATAGCCTTATTTTTTCCCTTCCTCCTGGAGTTCCCTGCTGTGAGTGCTGTGCTGTGGCAGCCAGTTGGCCAATTAGTCCCATTCTGGAGAGCGCGGGGTCCTCCAAAGGGAAGTTAAACTCCTCCAACTGCACTACGTGCACCAAATTCTATTCCCTGTGCTGGCTTAAAACTTGGAGCATCTGCTTTGAAGTCGAGATAGCTACTCCAGATATATTTCTCCAAAGCTGAGGTCTCAGCTTCCTTTCTGCCCTGCTGAGGCCTTGTGGGCCTGTTTTGAAACCCAGGATTTTTCACAGAGCCCGTAGGTAAAATGTTTCTCAAGTGCCCAAACTGACTTAGAGGTCAGAACCGCAGTTTGGAGAGTGGCTGAGGGATAGTGGAACCCGAGGTTACATTCATACAGTAGCTGTTGGAGTGCTTGCAGTGCAACTTCTCACATCCAGTCAGATCCAGCCATGATCCATGTGCTGGAGTTGCATCTGCCAGCTATGGGGAAGACTTAGCTAATATTTTATGGAGAAATAATAAGATTCCAGCTGAAACAGAAAATCCACTGCTACAGGGCTGCTAGCCTTGGGTGGAAAGTACCAGAGCCATATTATGCCTTCATGCCTGTGGAACTTCTGAAAAGAGGTAATAGATTCTGCAGTTATACAAAAAAATACAGCTTTTTGCATCTGAAAGGGGAAGAAAAGAGGATGGCAAGGAGATGCTGAAATAATGTGATCGATACTGCCGAATAAATAAATCTTCCCAAAGGTAGCCATTGCATGAGATTTTGTTAAAGGAAAAAAGGATCAAAAAGCTCTTCAGAGATTTCTGTGGCAGGAGGTTTAAGGTAGAAGCTGCAAAAGGAAAGACTAAACTAGGCACACACATACGCTGCCCAATGTGGAACGTGAACATCCTTCATTTGTTTGTTGCTAGATTTTGATGTCTCTTCCTCTGTTTTTGGCAGCATGTTTAGGGCTGTGTTGAGTTGGTTTTTACAGGAAGAAGATTCCTTTGAAAGTAAATTGTGTGAATACTCCCTCCTCCTCTTAAATTGAGCTGTAATTACAGCTAAATATTTTGTGCATGTTGTTAGGAAAGAAGAGGAAAGAAGGACTTTGAACTCCCAAATCTTCCCTTGGAAAGTGCATCTAAGATAAAAACTTATTCCCTTTGGGTAATCATAGTGCAAGTAGCCAGCTTTATTGTCTGATGATAGCTGGGCTTTCTTGTATATACAGAATTTTAAAGATATCCTTTGAGTCCCGTGAATTTTCAATTTTTGATATAAATTGGAAATACAGGACCCAATGTAATACTGAACAACAAGTAGCTTTTTAAAATAAAGATCCCGCATCACTAGTGCTGGTCTCTGGCATAACTCTTTGTATTCAACCTTGGAGTTTGTTCAGTACTAGATTTAAAAAAGTTCAGGGAAGGTTTTTGGCTTGCTCTCAGGTAGCTCCAGCACTGTCTTGCTACAGTGTACAGGATGAGGTACCACACTTTTACTGGGGTGCTGGGGCAGAGTTTGAGGGCAAGACTGAACAGAGATTGAAAGGCTTCCTGAGCCAGAGTTTATATCTATTCCTTGTCTAGCCAGAGATTTTCTTGGCATCATTACATTTAACAGTCTTTGATAG
This sequence comes from Eulacestoma nigropectus, assembly GCA_013397775.1. Classification (NCBI taxonomy): domain Eukaryota; kingdom Metazoa; phylum Chordata; class Aves; order Passeriformes; genus Eulacestoma; species Eulacestoma nigropectus. The sequence goes on from VZTE01001673.1 coordinate 367,735, forward strand.
ACCTTTCTTCCATAGATTTCTAATTGTCTCTTGAACCCTTTTAGGCTTCTAGTGTCCAAAGCATCCCATGGCAATGAATTCTAGAATTTGTTCCACAAGAACAGACTTCCTTTTGCTTTTAATTCTTATTGAATAACTTCTCTTGGTGCCTTCTAGTTTTTGCATTCCAAAGTGCATCCCTGTTTACTTAAAATGCCTCACATGATTCTGTCTGCCTTTATATTCCCCCTTAATAATCCATTTTCAAATCTGAAGAAGTCTAAATTATTCACTTTGGTTTTTTGGAGGAAGCCACTCCAGACTTACATTGACGTGTTCCTTCTGTACCTTTTTTTCTTTCTTTACCATAACCTTGTCAAGATGGGAAGACCACAGCTGTGCACAGTATATGACAGGTGGTTTTACTGCAGAGTTCAGTGATGTTTTCAGTTTTCTATTACTTTCCTCCCTCCTAACATAGTATTTGGTTTTTAACAACTACTGAGCACTCAGCTGACACCTCCATAAAACTATTGACTGTGACCCCAAGGTCTCATCACTGAATGACAATAGCAAATTGGGAACCTGTTGGTATGTAGGTATAGTTAGGGTCGTTTTTTCCCAAGTACATCACTTTGTATTTATCAACATTGAATTTCATTTGCCATTTTGTCACTCGGCCACTCAGTACCACAAGATTGTTCAGCTTCCTTTCACAAATAGCTTTTGTTCTAATTATCCTGAATAATTTTGTATTGTAAACACACTTTGTCTCCTCTGCAGCCCATTTATGAATAGGTTAGGTCCCCGTAAGGTCCCACCAGTGAAAGCTGAACACTGGCAATTCCTGGGCAGGTGAGTCCCGCCTCTAACCTGGTAGTGTACAAGGCGAGTTTTCCTTTTGTTCCAAAACCAGAATAGGTTTTTTTGTAATATTTTCTGAGAGGCCTGTTCACACATTTTGGAAATTGTTATGCTGCTCTCTTCTAGGCAGCCTGTACGCTTCTTCAGGGACCTCTCCCCAGTGTGTTCAAGGTATTCACTGGCTCTGCTCCTCTATTGCAGAGTCTCGCAGTTTGCCCCACAGGGAAGTCAGATGTAGTGGGCTGCAGTGCTTAAAACCCCTTCTGGATCTCATTTTAAAAACTGATGTCACATTTGTCATCCTCTATTCCCTGATAGCCTGACTATATAGGACATGTGCCCACCAAATTCCTGTATCAAAAAGAGTGTGAAGTGCCACCTCCTACAGTAGAGCTTTTCACTCCCTCCCCCTGGCCAGTTACTGGAATAACACAGTAAGTTTTTTGGAGTAATTTTGTCCTTTTGCTCTAAGAAAGGAACACTAAGCCAAGAAATCACCTTCCATCTCCAAAGCTAACTGTGAATTTTTAGAGTTTAATGCAGCATTTGGATTTCTGAGATCAGAGAGTTTTATTTCCCTCCTCCGTACTTCTGGAGTGATCTGGTCAGTGCTGCTGCGGGAGCGATGAGAGAGGCGAAAGCAATCTCTGCAGGCCTCTCCTGCCTGTGGCCGTGTGAGCGTAATGATTCATTGCCAATTTGGAGTCAGAACAGGCCCGCTGAACTTGGAGGCAGGCTGTCTAGCTTCCTCATCACATAAATTGAAAATATCTTTATACTCCAGTGGCACCTTCTTCTGAATGTCCTGAAATGTAAGAAAATAACATAAATCTGTATTTCCAGCGATGTGGCAGAGATTTGCTAATGTTATTCTCACGGTTGCTGCTGCTCAGGGCAGGGGTCACTGGCTCTTTTTAAGCAGGGACCTCAGAACATTATTCGCTAGCAAAGGGTTGCGTTGAAGACAGGTAATGTTGCACTTTGCATGCTTCTTGAGACACTAAAAACTCAGTGCAGCTATAGTGACATCCCTTACAGATTAAGCACAGCTCACACCAGACACGTGCTTATAGCTCCATCTACAACAAGGAATTTGGCAGTAGAAAGATGCCATTTCAAAAGCGTGCTGCTAGCAGGCAGTATTGCTTTGGGAATGTTTTATAACCGTGGCCCAAAATTGCCTTAATTAGAGGTATTCTCAGCCTGTGTATTGCTGTACTGAAACCAGAGGGAAGCAGCACTGTGAAGCTGGAGGAGGAAGGATTGCTGCAGAATAGGGCCTTCCTGGAGTTCTCAATTCTTCTCTCACTGCTTCACCTACCCTGAGAAACTGGCGTTGTGAATTAAGAGATGAAGTTGAAGAGAAGCAGTAAAAGAAGTTCCGGTACCTAGGGTTTCTGTTACTAACCACAGTACCACAACCATTCCTAAGGTTTTTGCCTGGAAGCCCCACTTGGATGAGCCATTGGCTGGGCAATGCAAGGTGTTGGTCAGACTCTTGACGCCTCTGCCCCACCATCCTTTCCTCCCTCATGCATTTACAGGAGTTTTTAGCTATCTATTGATTTTATTTCTGTGTTGAGTCCTTTTGGTTTGTTTATTTTCACCTCTTTCTAGGGTGTCCCCAACTCACTTCTCTCTCGAGTGCCATTGGAGAGTTTATACCAGTGCTAAATTATTACAGAAATCTACACTGTTCCTGGGGATATCTTCAAATACTATCTGCAGTCTCTATTGGTATGCCGTCTTCGTGTTTGCTGTGATAAAACGAACAGCAAGAGCACTACCACAGAATTCTTGTAATTTGAGACTAAAATAATAGATCAAAACTGATATTGGGGGTGGATGAACTACCTGCTTCCAAGCTGAAAAATATCAATGTTAATATCAAAACATAGCTATGGATCTTCTCAGGTTTAGTTGCTCAGATTAGGATCCTTTCTTTGTTGTGACTCCTCCTCATTGCTATTCATAAGCTTTCACAGATCAGCCCCTGCCAGGACATCAGCCTGAAGTAATGGGAAACAACAGCAGCAGTGCTTTGTAAGGCCAAATCAAGAGACGAAGTTGCTGCTCAGCCACTGTAGCAAAAATTCCTGCTCAGAACCTTACACTGCCAACAAGACACTGGAGCAGTTTGATTTTACACTTAAATGGAAATCCTTTTAAGTTTAGAAGAAACTAATCTGTAACTTGTTTCAGAAAGGCAATTAAAATGGGTCATTAAACCTGGGTGTATCAAATTCCAATTAGCATTAGCATGGACAATATAATTAAAAGGTAAATTAGCCATAATAGTATAGACAAGAACACTTCTTACAGTAACTAACAGTCAATTGAAACCATGTACTTTGGTTTCTTGGGTTGTCAAGGATAAGTTGAAAGGACAGAATAAAGCCTGTATCCATTCATCCTGGGACAGTAATGTGTTCTGGGAAGTTAAACATGAGGAGCAGCAGTGTGCAAGCCAGCCGCCATTAAAATCAGTGGAGGACACTAAGCAGGATTAAGGAAAGCCAAAGGAAATATTCTAGAGCTGAAATGTTTATGGATGAATTATGAACGTGGTGATACGAACACTATCTGTCCTACTGCAAGGTGCCAGTAACAGTTTTGTGCCTGCTGGGAGAGGACTTTCTTTAGGCTGAGCTGCAGTGAGCAGCCTGGGGTCAGCCCTGACCTGGTGATCTGCTTGCAAACATAGGTTGTAATAATAATGCGATCGTAGTGATGTTTTAAGTGCAACCAAAGGACTTGGTAACCATTAAGGTTTAGAAATCCCAGAGTATTCATTGCATAAACAACAGAAAATGCTGGGAAAGTAAATATGTGATATACATAAATGTGGTAAAACAGCATAATTAAGATGGGGACTTTTGGGGACCTTCTCCAGGGTGTTATTTATTAACACCAGGGTGTCCTCTTCTGCCAAGGGGTAAATTATACTCTGAATAGAGGCACAGATAACAGACTGCAACTAGTCTTGTCTCCTTGCAGCCTTTTTTGCATTGATGAGAGGCAACCACCTTGGCTTTAACAACAGAGGAATGTTAACTTATGCCTTACTGGCTGGTGGGGGAGCCTGTGGTTTAGTAATCTGCTGTTAGAATTTGGAGAGATGAGCCTCAGAGGGTAGGAGAGCATGGATACCCACCCTCTGCTCTCAACCCCATCTGTCCATGCAGCACAAACAAACCCAAGCCAGCGTGGAGCTGGAGGATGTCCTCAGTCCCCTTCTCGTTGACAGCTTCGATGTCCCAAAGCCTCAGCTGTGTCCAGGACTGGAGGGGAGGGCTGAAGACTTGAAAAAGACAAAAATAGCTCAGGCATACTGGCAAGGGGGAAGCTTTTCTGTAACAGTCTCTTTTTGCTGTGCTTTTGCATTGTGTGGACATAGGAATCCACCATTACAACATCTTTCCAGAATATTAAAAACCATTTAGAATGTTATGTGGTAAGAAAAACCATTTTCAGATCATCATCTCTCACAATGTCAGACCTCCTTTTCCACTGCTGTGTTTTTCACCATCTTGCCTTAATCTTCCTCTTCTATTAACTTTATATTGGCCAGCTGGGAACATGTACAGTTCAGGAAACAGTCACCATCAACATAAAAAGGTTAATTAAAATGATTAACCTCACCAACAATTCCCTTATGGAAAAATCCTATAGAATGTAATAGAAAATGATACATTTACTATGTAGTATTTAAACTGTCAGAGAAAATTCCTTAGCAGGGAGGTAATTTCCTATTAAATTCTATAACTTCTCAGAGTATTCTCCACAGAACCTTATTAGATTAATCTGTATTAAATTCTACAGCATTTGGCATAAATTTTTCAATGCCAGTAACTTCTAAAAAGAATTTTATAGTGATGCAAGGGTGTAGGGTTTGATGTGAGGCTTTTCAGAAATGGGCAGGGTATTTTTTAGGAGTGACCCGTAATAGTACAGCAGTGATGCTGTATGATTTCTAAATGCAAAAACAGGTAAAACAAAATTACATTAAATCAACCTAACATGTAAATATCGCTGTTTTTCCAAATATGACTTAGGCTGAACTGATCCTGCCCATTGTGTAATCTGAAATCCCTTGCTTACTGGAGCTGACAGGCAGAATTAGGGGAGGAGCACACTTTAATATGGGGTTTTTTATATGGTAGAAGTGGAACTATGAAAATTCTGTTAGGGCCAGCTGAGAGTTTTGTTTGATTTGTCTTTGTCTTTGCTCAGCTCGTCTCCTTGAGCACAGTATGTTTCTCCCTATGGAGGGTTGGGAAGAGAGAGAGAAGCAATTGTTACTTGAGAGTGTCATATGGATATAAAAGCTATAAAACGTACAAGGTTTTACTATACTTTGCACTTTTAAAATGTAAATGCTGGGGAGAATAACAAAGTTGCTATGCAAGTCCTTTGTGAAATGTCTGCATAATGCTGAACTCCTACATCTGCTGTTTGTATAGCATTTCTTGTGATAATTTTTCTCTGTCACTTAGCTCGTGATCTTTGTAGCAGCTGTGAGCTCCTAATGACTTTCTCTCTTAGATTCTATACTGTTATTTTTAAAGTCTGAAGTACAAAGTAATTTGGCACTTCACATATCCTGGGGGGAAATTGGTTCTGTTTGGTGCAATTTCTGCGAGTCACAAAAGATTTGAATAAATATAATTTCTTCCACAACTTTTTAAACTCCAAATTTTTAAATTTTTTTTTTCAAAAATATGTCTTTAAATGAAGAATGTTTATGCTAGTGATAAATGGGCTTCTCTTTTTCAGGAAAATTACAGCTAAACAGATATGAAAAAGGTGTATCTTGGAGATGAAAAGACTCCTGAGTGATTCAGTTTGTAGGGCAGTCTCTGAAAGGTGTAACTCTCTAGGGGAATGGCTGCTTCTCTTTAGGGTCAAAATAAAGACCCCCCATTGCCCCATTTCAATAGCTCTGTATTCTGTTGTTGAACAGAGTAAGGAGTGGACTAAGAATTAAAAAATTCTGTGGGAATTAGTTATCTAACCTACAGCCCCAGCTAGACAGATATCTGCATCTCTGGCTTCATGAATAACCTGGCAAGCTTGGTCTCCCTCTGTTTTGTAAATAAATATATACATGGATGCAACCTTTTCTTTGCTGTATCGGGGCTGTTAATCAGTGTCCAAGCAGTGGTATTTAAAGCCCTTGCTGTTCTCCTCAGAGATCTATTTTATTTTTATTTTACAAAAGGCATCTCTCTGCCGAGAAGTAACAAAAGGTCAGTGCCAAACTTAAATGTCAGAAACCGCATTTTGAGAGGTTATAGGCAGATAAGTTGTCCAGCGGTCAAAAGTCTTCTGTTGGAATGGTTTTTGTTCTTGGTTTCTTAAACTGCACTGGCCACTCTTGCATCTGAGGGACCCTATCTTAGCTCCCCAAGGAGGGACAGAGTGGGGCATGGCAGGAGATGCAGTGCAGAAGGTGATGGACTGGTGGTCAAAGGGGACAGCTGGCCCTCATGGTGCTCATCTGTCCCCAAGCCTGTGGAGAGGGGTGTGACCATGCTCCAAGGACAGCTGACACGGCTCAGTCTAAGAGACCAAAACATACAGGACAATACTGAAAGACTTTGTGTTTAACCCATCAATTACAATACTGATACTTTGAACATGCTTTCCGTGAGCTGTTGCAAAAGGAGAGAAAGCTCAGGGGTTTTTTTGGACTGACAAATTTTCCATTTGAGTAATCTTTCTGCCTAGGAAGTGCAGCGCTGTACAGCTGACATGAACATCACTGCAGAGCATTCCAACCATCCCGACAACAAGCACAAGAACAGATACATCAACATCCTGGCCTGTAAGTAAGCATTGGCCTAAGCAAAATAAATCAACCCAAAAAGGCACTCTCCTCTTGCAGTGTGTGTGTGACTGGGACAGGCAGGTGGCCCCAGGTTACATTATTACCTAATATGTAATAAATATGTGAAAGTGTGGCTGGGAGATCCTTTCCCCATTAAAGGCAGTGAATGTTTTGACTTCTCCAGGGCCAAGATTTCACTCCAGCTTTTGTTTTGAAATGTTTCACAGTTTGACAGTCCAAGCATAGTTTTAGAAGTGTAAGTTTGGTATGAAATTTTGTGGAGGAATAACTGAGATAAATTGATGATCAGAGCTCTTCTGCCTGCTAATGCCTGAAAAGTGGCCTAAGGGAAGTGCATGGTGGAGCAGAGTTTTACTGATGATTCCTGGGATTACCCTACAGTCCCAAAGGTGCTAAATCTTACAGAGTCTATCTGCTGTATTTCAAACTGCTTTAGCTGTGTATAGGATTTGGACAAATAGTGATCTTTGTAGCACAGAGCAGGCTTTGCCTGTATCCCTCTGAGAACTGCAAATCTGGACTCTGGTCTAGAATGCAAATTATCTGGGATGGAAGTGCAGTAACTTTTTCCCTGTTGTTCTCTTATGTGGAATGGATGGCAGATGCAGCCGTCACTGTGGTTTGGGAACAGACATGGAGAGCCCATTGGTAAAAAGTTCACAATGTTCATAAACAATGCAATAAATCTTGAATGCTTTTGATGGCATAGGAAGGAAATGCATGTCTCTAACAGATTTTCAGAAAGTAATCAAGGTACTGGCTGAGGACCAGTTCCCAGACCTGTGAAAGACTTGCTGTGTGGCCCTTGGGCAAAGGTATTCATTGAGCTTGTCCCAGCTGTGATTTTAGACATAGATGTCTGGTCCCTCTAGGTACAGAGATGTGACATTGAAGGAGAATTGGAGAAGGCATGTCAGTCCCCCAGATTATCATTGGAGGAACCTCTCTCTCCATTGGTCCCCAGGAAGGCAAATTAAACCAGTCTTTATGCTTAAAGTTGGCTCATGTCTCGTCTCTGCATGAGTTGGAAGCACCACCCAGCCCAGTGCTTCTGCCTAGGAGCAGGACTGTGATTTTTTTCTACTTTAAGGCAGAGTCAAGCATTTGGGTGAAACAAAAAGAGAAGCTAAAAATCACAACCTCAAGTCTATCCTCTTGGTGTGATAGTGGTGAAGGAGTGAGGACATTCACTCAGCTCCCAAAGCCAGCAGAGCTGTCTGAGCCCAGCACTGAGGGGAGGATAATGAGCTAAGCCAAGCAGAGGCAGCATTACATAGCCCCGTGGGGTGCTCTGGTTCTTTCAATCTCGCTACCCCGACTGATGTAGATGATCCTAGAAATTGTGCTCCTGAGGCTCCAGTGCCCTTTAAAGAGAGGCTGTCCCAGCATGAACCATGTACCTTAAGGGATGTGAAGGCTGACAACCTGCACATGAGCAGATGACCAAGGACAGATACTCCCATCTCCCTCTTGACTCCAGTCCAAGGCCAGTCTCTTCTGTGTATTAGTAAGGGCAGCCCTGATACCCAGGAAATGGGATGTTTGCCTGCAGTTCTGCACTGTGTTTCCCTAATGTTTCTCTGCTCTGTTTTTTATCCTACAGATGATCACAGCAGGGTGAAGCTAAGGCCTTTACCGGGGAAAGATTCTAAGCACAGTGACTACATTAATGCTAATTATGTCGATGTAAGTTGTTTTAATGGTTTTTATCTGCTCTACCTTTGAATCCTTCCACAAGGAGGAAGTATTGTCACTTGTGATGTGATTGTATTTTCCAACTTCACCTGATAATTTTGCTACAAATCCCTCACTATTCTGAATGAGAAAAGCACCTTTCTTGTTAGCTCTAAAATATTAATTTTTCTGCCATGATACTGCTTTCATCTCACTTCGTTTTCTTTGAAGGGTTACAACAAAGCAAAAGCCTACATTGCTACCCAGGGACCTTTAAAGTCTACCTTTGAAGATTTCTGGAGGATGATTTGGGAACAAAATACTGGAATCATTGTCATGATCACGAACCTTGTTGAAAAAGGAAGAGTAAGAGGTTTTCTTGTTTGTTAGCAGTTGCTCTTTAACACTTCCCCGAATCACCTGGGCAGAATTTGTTTTAGATGGCTTAGGGTGATATGTAGTGATGCATAATACATAACTAACAGAACAGAGGGATACATACTGAGCCATGATTTTTTTCAAAAAGTTCTAAACACAAATACAAAGCAGCAGCTCAGGCCCTTACCCAACTCACCTAACTGTGTCTGTGTTCAGAGGAAATGCGATCAGTACTGGCCGACGGAAAATAGCGAGGAGTATGGCAACATCATCGTCACGCTGAAGAGCACGAACGTCCACGCCTGCTACACCGTGCGCCGCTTCACCATCAGGAACACTAAGATTAAAAAGGTGAGCCAAGCCTTCACTGCTCCCATCCAAGTGTCTTCTGGCTTGTGTAAGATGCAAGGCACACCAGAGCATAACTCAGCATTTGCATAGGCAACCTGCAGGGGCAGGCGAGTGGGAAATAAGTAGGTAAAGCCAGGATTACAAGGAACCTGTTGTTAAGGTTTAGCCTGTATTTCTTTTTCTCAAGTGCACTGCTGCTTTGGTGTCCTTGTTTTGCTGTTATTACCTGTTCCCACATGTATTTTTCCTTGAACTCTGTCTCCACCTAGCAGGAGGCAGAGCTGCAGATTTCTTCTGTCAGAGTCCAGCACTTTCTCAGCTGAGCAAGCCAGAAGGACTAATGATATTTTTATGCTTCTTTTTCGTCCTCTCTCTCTTGTCTCTGCACACCCTTTGCACACAGGGTCAGAAAGGGAACCCCAAAGGGCGGCAGAATGAGAGGACAGTCATTCAGTACCACTACACCCAGTGGCCCGACATGGGGGTGCCCGAGTATGCTTTGCCCGTGCTCACCTTCGTCAGGAGATCCTCGGCAGCCAGAACCCCAGACATGGGACCAGTGGTGGTGCACTGCAGGTATGATGGCTGTGACAAACCACCCATGGCAAGCACAGCTAGAGCACAGTGTGTGCTCTTCCATGCCAGCTAAGACAAACACTGTAGGTTACTAACACAGGAGGAATGTGTCAGCCCCATGGACTGCAGGTAGACATGAGCTCTACTTTGACTATATCTTAAAACAGCTCCAATGCAAAAGCCTCCCAGTTGACACAGGGTTTTGCTATTGCCATGATACTGAGCTGCTGAACATTGCAGTGATGTGGTTGGGAAGCTCCTTGGTCAAAGCTTGCTTGTAGCCTGCCAGTTCAGTGCATGGACAGGGCAGGATCACCTCTGCTGGGAACCAACAGTGTGGATACATGGACATCTGGGAATGCAATTGCCACTGAACCACACTCACACTCACCAGCACTTGCAGTTACAGCAATAGATCAGTCAATAAACTAGTTCAGGGATGTGGTCTTCATCACTGCATGTGAGGGGGCTGCACAGCACCATATCAAAGAGGAGAGGATGATGGGGGTTACAGCTCCTTCCTCAGTGGAAATTGAGAATCTCTGGAGAGCTCCCATCTCTCTTGGGCCCAGGACCGCCCTCGTTCACTGTGAGGAGTTCTGCCTCCACAGGATTAGCCCCTTTTTATACTTTCCCATAGTGCTGGTACCACTTGCATTTCCAGCTCCACTGTGCAGCTTAAGCTTTACCTCAGAGCTGAAGCCAGCCAGGGCCATCTCACAGCCTGGAGTGACCTTGGCAAACCAGGATAGCAGCAGCTTGGCAAAGGGTGGATCTCTGTATGGCTTCATCCAGCCAACACCAGTAACAGCAGCAGTGGAAACAGGAGCCAAGTGCAAACAGCCAGAGTGTGAAGTCCAGGACCACAGCAGCCTCATCCTCATGCTACTGGCACAGGTGTGATGGTTTGTATTGTGTTCAGCTTCATCTTGAAGCACAGAAATACCCACAGAAGGGAGGAAATACATACCTGGTAATATTTCCAGAAAACCAAAATATTTTGCTGGGAAACTTTAATGGTTGAAGCTGGGAGGAAAATGAAAGCCTATGAAATTTGAATACTTGCTTCATTCTGTTCTGCTTTTATTTCTGCATTTGCTTTCATCTGGCTGTATTTCATGGGTTTCTCTTATGTTCTCTGTAGTGCTGGTGTTGGCAGAACTGGTACCTACATTGTGATAGACAGTATGCTGCAACAGATAAAAGACAAAAGCACAGTTAATGTCCTGGGTTTCCTGAAACATATCAGGACACAGCGCAACTACCTCGTCCAGACAGAGGTAAAAATAGCAGTGGGGTTGAATTTAAAGCCTTATTCGTTTTTGCTTTATAATCAAAAAGAGAATAGATTTTTCCAACTACATCCCTGTAAAAATTGAATATATTGCTGTTATTTTTCTGCACTGGAATATCTCTTTTTTTTTCTAGACCAGAAACTTCATATTTTGTTTTTGACTCATTCAGAATTGTATGTGCTACATTTACAAATACTTATTCTGAATTTGGCAGTATTTGCATGGGTGGCTTGTTTTGCACACCCTTCCCTTTAGTGTGCACTATTCCTCAGACAAAGCCAGCTGTTTAAGTTATTCCAAATGTCTGCTTGATGTGCTGATGTTTTTCTAGGAGCAGTACATTTTTATTCATGATGCCTTGTTGGAAGCTGTCCTTGGGAAGGAGACTGAAGTGTCTGCAATCCAGCTGCATAGTTATGTTAACAGCATCCTCATACCTGGCATAGGTGGGAAGACACGGCTAGAAAAACAGTTCAAGGTAAATCTTAATTGCTGCCATCCAGAGGGACCTAATTTTCCTACCCTCTTTTATATGGCCTGTCTTCACTGTCAATTGTCATGGCTAAGGAACCAAACCAGAAAACTTGATCAGCACAGCACAACATCTTGAGAAGTTTAGTCCTCTACAGTCTTAGCTTCACTGCTAGAAATCAATGCTCATGCTCTTCAGTCAGAGGTGAGAAGAAAAACATGGACACTGTTTGGACTGTGCTGCTGGTCTCCCTGTTCCCAAGGGGGCTTGGATGTTCCCAAGTCTGTGGTTAGCTTGGCTGGAAGTCTTCCTCCAAACTGTGGCTCTCATGCATATAGATATGGGGAAAGACAAGAGATGAGGTTCTTTGCATCACCTACTATTTCATCACTGTAAAGAATTACAAATGTTTTAAGACCAGGAAACACAATATGCCTTTCTCATTGCTAATCATGATGGTTGCTGCATTTCCTGCTATGTCATAGCTGCTTTCTTCCTGGCCAAAGTAACTTTTTTTTTCCAGATCTCTTATTTGAAACCTAAGGTTTTCTGATTGCACTTTATTTGAATACATTGTAAAATATTTTGTGAGAGTTTATATCATAAGGAGATTATACGTGACATCTGCTTTCACAGCTAAACTCACTCAGTTAATAACTACCCAATAACCACCCAAGGAACTGAAGCTGTTAAATTACACCAGGTGCCAAGCTATTCAAAAAAAGAACAGGCTCTTCACTGAATTCACTTGTAGGAATCTCAGTATTTCTCCATCACTGAAGACATTCCACATACTTAATTACTAAATTAAAGAAACAAGTGCAAGCACACACACGCCCACACAAAATGCAGTAGGAGACAAAGATTTGTTATTTTAAAAAGTGTTGCAGTTTTACAAACAATTCTAAATTGTATGTATAAATTATATGTTTTCTGATAACTTGTGACAAAGTTTGAAAACCCTAAGTGCCATTTTCAGAAATTACTTTCTCTGATAACATTGCACAGTTATTTAGAAACCCCATAACTTCTAATGGGGCTTATGCCAGTGCACAGATGAGTTGAGTGCTGTCTTGTTTCGAGTATATTTCAAACTGGGATGTGACCAGCAACAATTATTAGATCTTTCTCTTGTTTCTGCTACTGCCACAGAGCTGGCAGAAAATAGCTTGTGCTCATGCCCCAGTACAACAATTTATATCCCACCATCGTAAAGTGAAATGATGCTGAGTAACAAGGTGTGAGTGCAGGAGATGTGAAAGCTGCCTTTACTCTCTTTGAAGTTACCTAATGCACTGGGGGAGTATTCAAACCTGCCTTTCTTTGTGCCTCCAGGAAGCCCAGAATGAACATGGCAGACCAGAGAATGTACCCCATGGCCTCAGATCTCAGATGCCAGTGTGGTGGATTCCCCAAAGGCCTGGCAGAAAAAGACATTCTGCAGGAATTTTCTGGCTTTTCTTTTGGAAAAAAAAAATACATTAAAGTTTTGTTCTATTTCGCTAGCTTTTATTCCTCAAAACCTTCTTCTGACTAAACATACCTGAAAGTTTGTGAAATATATTCTCAAAGATAACAAAACATAGTGTTCTGTGAAAATACGTTTTGATGGAACTTCATATTCAGGATGTTTCAAAGCTGAGAGCTGCAGAGATCTTTTTATCTATTAAACATGTTGTATGAAAAGCATGATTTCCATTGGAAACTTGAGTACTTTAAACAAGTTTAACAATGCAGTTTATTCTTCTACTAACGCATCTTCGCAGGAGTTGGCAAAGAAACGTCCTGTCTTCATTTACTTACTACTTATTCTCTTACTACTTTATTCTCTTTCAGCTGGTTACACAGTGTAATGCAAAATACGTGGAATGCTTCAGTGCTCAGAAAGACTGCAACAAAGAGAAGAACAGGAACTCATCAGTCGTGCCGTGTAAGATCACATTTTCGGTTTAATTACTGCCTAGCATAACTTTTTGTACGGAATTCTCCCGGTGTTATGCATGAAAAGGCATAGCCACTAGGAAGGGGAAATGTAATCTTTTGTTCAGCCCAAGCTGTCTTGTCTTTCAGTATTACCCTGATGAAACTGAACGAGAGGAAATAATTGCAGTGTCAGCCAGATATACTGTCCAAGTGAAATGTTAATTTGAAGTGCTTAAGAATTTGTATAATTAGGTAGGGGATAAATCTATGGAATACTGAGAGATTACTTTGATACCAGCTCCCAGCTCTGGTGAGATCTCCCAGAGTGATTGGCACCAGTTGTTTTTAATTCAGCTACTGCACTCCGCTTCTCTGTGTGAGCCACCCCAGATTTGAGGGTATTTAGTGCCCAAGGACACAGTTTCACAGTCATTAAAATGGAATCTGTGCATGGCTGTCAAGCAGTATGAACTTGCACCAGACCAGGCATGGGCACAACGTCATCCCCATCACATAACCCAGAGTACAGGACAGATGACAGCCAAGCTAGCACAAAGTAATAGTGGCACAGATACAGTCCATCATGAAGTTTGTTAATAAAAAGGGAAGTCATCAGAATACATCTTAAAAACAGATGGGAACAGGCTGTATGATTTGGCCCTTTGTGTCATGCGGCTGCAGTGGTTTCAGTTTGGCTTTTGGGGTCTGTCAGAGGTTTTGACGATGATGTTGAACCCAGCCCTCAAACACAGAGAAGCATGGATCTGCAGAAGAGCACACACTTCTGGGAGGTTCCCCATTAGGGAAGAGGTTTGTCTCTGGAGGATCTCTCACCCTGTGAGAGATGCTAGTGCTACAGAGTGGTAGGGAAAACAAAATAAATCAGCTGGGTTTGTGTGCTGCTGGAGACAAATGGAACACTACAGACAAGAATTACCCAAAATCCCCTGTTATCACTGCATATACTGTTATTTGGTAATTCAGCCTGCTGTGAAAATCTTTGCTATAGTAAAATTTGATTCCTGAAATTACTTTGTCCTTGTGAGAATATTGAGCAACATTCTCTTTTATATCCTGTGTTAGCAGGCAGTGCTTTAACACAAAGTGCTGGCCTGCTCCTCTGGGAGATGGGAGCTACACACTGTTTGCTTTGTTAACGGCTGAGAAATTCTTGCTTTCTGCATTGTGCCATGACCAGACTTTGATTTTTTTTTCTCTGTGTTTTTATTTTTAATGTTATAGCTGAGCGTGCTAGAGTGGGCTTGGCACCACTGCCTGGAATGAAGGGAACAGATTACATTAATGCCTCTTATATCATGGTGAGAAAGCCAACACCTAATTACAAAGTAAAATCAATTCTAAGGTGCTAAATACCAGATGCCTATAAGTGTCTTAATTCTGTATGTAATGGCTATGTATTAACAGATGAGATTTTAACACCTTCCCCATAATGTAAAGCTATTAACTGTGTTTTATTAAAGATTCTTGCCTAAAAAAAATTAATTACAGGATGCATTTAGATGGAATGTGTATTTCTGTGAGATACAGTCAAATAGATACTGGGATTTAAAGTAAATTAAAGCAGTAGGGATTCTGTAGAATTGAAATGGAGTTAAAAAAATATAGTCTGTGTGAAAATATTGTGGAGTAAAATGAAATAGGGTCATTATGTGTCCCCAGAAATTAAATTAATGCTTTAAAAGTATGGAAGGCAGTAAGTAACTGTGTGTTTGTTTTGCTGGAAAAGGGCTATTACAGGAGTAACGAGTTCATCATAACCCAACATCCACTGCCACATACGACTAAAGATTTCTGGCGAATGATCTGGGATCACAATGCACAGATCATTGTCATGCTGCCGGACAACCAGAGCCTGGTGAGTTGCCCGTGTCCCTCCCTGGATGGTGCCACTGTCACAGCCTAGCTGGGCACAGCACAGGGTCGCTCAGTTGCCTGCTGGGGCTGTTTTCTGGCTGAAAGCAAAGCCAATTTTGAGCCACCTACTCAAACTTTGCCATAAACTGGTTCCAAAAGGTAAGTTCCATGATGGGGAGGCTGTTCTTTTGCTGACGCCTTCTGCACTCACCCCTGGACATCCAGGGCTGGAGAGACCACAGTGCTCACACACAGCACAGCACGCTGGTGCTGACAGCATCTTCAAGGCTCCTGAGGGCTGCCTGGCAGAATGCAAGCACTGAGGGTATGGAGAGGCTGGGGTTATGGGTAACCATAACCCCAGAGAGAAGAGCAGAAATGCAAGGCAGGGACAGGAGGATAATTGCTTGTTTGCCTGTGAGCTTAAGCCTCAGGCCGTGCAAGACTATGACTGTGCAATGTCATTTTTAATGAAAGTAAAAAGCAAACAAGTATGTTAAGTGGAAATAATGAGTCAGACAGAGAGAGAGAATAAAGAGACACAGGTGAAGTGCTAATCACTACTTCTGCATTTACTAGCCCATCTCAGGAGGATGTGTTGAAAAGGCTTAAGAACTAAACGGTTCATTTTTTCATGCACACATCACTGAGGTGAATAGACAATCGTAGCTGAAAGTGGAAGAGAAACCACCTTCATACAGCAGGAAAATAGCAGTCAAGAGGGGCTACTAAAGAGGCAGCAGTCAATATGCTGCTTGTGTGCGGGGATGAAAGGGAGTGCAGCACTGCAAGGAGTGCTCAGAGACATTCGATCGAATCCGAAAGTGCTAATGAAATGAAATTATGTCAGGTGGAAATGAAGAGGCTGATCTTGTCTTCACATGTACGTGAAATAGCTCTGCAGAACAATACTGATTAAAGGGTAAAGGAGGAATGCTAGGCTCAGCCACAATGCTTTCACCTTCACTATTCCCAGGGTGGAGGGTGGCCAGGAATGCAGTGGCATCCCGGCATCATCTCAGTGGTCAGTGTGGGATGTGTTGGCTGGCAAGGATGGATGACACAGGATCCAGGCAGCATCAGGGTGCTGGATGTGCAGTGCCAAAGGACAAGATAATAATGCAAGGTACCTGCTGCATGAGGACCTGTCAGGTGGCAGACAGGTCCCTTCCCTGGCACTCAGCGATACTACTCTGCTTCCCAGTGCCTCTGCTTATTTAGGGCAGAATTGTAAGGACTTAGGACCTTAAGTCACATTTTCAGAATGAACATTGACAGCCCAGATCTCAACAGTATCTTGCATGTCTTGTGCATCAGAGCTGCAGACCCACAGAAATACACCTGGTTTTAGAGGGATGTGCATGGCCACAGCAGGATGACGTCAGTTCATAGCTCATGTTTGCTCATGAGTGAAAGATGCGATGTCTAGAGACACAGGTTTGCTCTGTGCATGTGGCCAGGGCAACTTCTGTGGTTGTGCTGCAGGAACATAGACCTCTGAAGCCAGGAGAAGAAAGAAACTTTGTATGTATGTGGTGACAGACCATAATTTCCTTTCTCTGCAGCAAATTAGGAATTCATAGTTACTTTTTAAAGAATAGGTTTGACAGGATATTACCTACATCCTGTCACTCAGGCTACTTCAGCACTGAGCTTCTTCCATCCTCCCCAGTCTCCCTGAGGTTTTACAGTGTCCCTTCAGTAGAGGAGAACTTGCATTAAGTTTAGCCAATGTTTTTTTCAAGGCTAAGAATATCTGGGTTTTTCTTCCTCTTCACGCCTCCACTCGCTCCTAAAAATTGAAGCCCTACATAAGTATCCATCAGTCTTCTACCTAGGCCTGATCCACAGACCTTCAGTTTTGGATTAGATCACAATAAACACAAATTAAAAGTAACAAGTCATTAATTTTTAAAGGTCAATGAGTTTTTTCTAAACAAATATCTTACTTTCAAACAAAACTTTGTAGGCAGGAGGTCATAAGGCCTGGGATACAATACAAAGGTTAAGTATGAGTGAGCTAAGATAGCCATTTCCCTATGAAACCAATTAAAAAGCAGATGTTGCCTGTTTGAACACACAAAGGGAGGATCTGGTAGGTTTACCACCTACTGTAATAGTAAATTTGTTTTAGATGGAAGTGGTTTTTAAAGATCAGCTCCTGATCACCTCTATTTATCAAACCAATTTTTTGATCCACTGAATTTTTCAAGGTATCTGAAAGGCTGCAGCAGTGTGTTGTTTCATTTCTCCAGGCAGAAGATGAGTTTGTGTATTGGCCAAGTCGTGAGGAATCCATGAACTGTGAGGCCTTTACTGTGACCCTTATCAGCAAAGATAGACTGTGCCTCTCTAATGAAGAGCAAATTATCATCCATGACTTTATCCTTGAAGCTACCCAGGTAAAGTAAACCTTCAATGTGGATCTTTGCTTTTCACCAAAATTATATTGATGCCATTTAAATACAGAAGAAGAAGAGGAGTTCAGAAAATTTTTGAAAAGGATTTACTTGTAAATGCATGTGGATACACGTTGCTCTCAGGGGAAAGGGATTCTCATTGGCTCCTTCTCCCTCTCACGTTTTCTACTTTCAGGTAGATTCCTCTAGCTAGTAAGACTGGTATTAACTGTCTGTCTTGCTTGAAAGTGAAGACATGATTTTACCAACATGTATTGTCTTATTTCTGCTTACAAAATTCAGCATTTATAGTTTAATTGTTTGGGGGGGTCTTAACTAATCATAAAAATGTAAGCATGATTCTTTTGAACTATAAACCTGCTTCTAGTTTGCTATCTGGATTGCAGCTGGACTTTGCTGCAAGACATTGGTTTGCAAGCCCTTTTAGATTTGACTTGGTTGCTCTTGTTTGACTTTTGAGCCCTAAGGTCTCTGAGAGAGGTTTAATATGAGCCCTGAATTCAAATACAAAATTTTTTATTGGTTAAACACTTTGTTAAACTTGCATTATTTTAGGGTGTTCACTGTTACAGAGATGCTGGAGCTGTGTGTCCTCTTTCTGTGTAAACTGTTTGGAACAAGAAAGTTTCGCTTCGGTTTGCAGTGAGGCTCTTCCCTCTCTGTCCCTGGAGTGGATGCCTGTGAAATGGAGGAAGTTAATGCAAGGCTGGTTTGTCATTGCAGGATGACTACGTTCTGGAAGTCCGCCACTTTCAGTGTCCCAAATGGCCAAACCCTGACGCTCCCATAAGCAGTACCTTTGAACTTATCAATGTAATCAAGGAAGAGGCCTTAACAAGGGATGGCCCCACCATAGTTCATGATGAGTATGTCATCACTTTTCTCCTGTTTATGTGCAGATTGTACACTCAGCTAAAAGACACTTGTAAGGACTGATGTCCATTCGTGCATGGAGTAGGTGGGATTTAGTAGTCCAGGGAACAGATTAAGAATATATAAACTTCTAAGGATGAGTTGACACCTGAGGCCAAATACATTTTGCTTAGTGTAGTTTTTATGTTGGTTATAATCTTAGGTGGACTCGGGAGGTGAGGCTGTTTGCTGTGGAAGCATTTTGGGTTCTCGTGCTCCTGGAAGTATCCCAAGCAAATCCTACATGTTTCAGAACCCAGCAGAGCTTTGGTTTAGATAAGGCTTTAAGCAGCCTGATATGGGCTGATGGAAACAAGTTTCTAAACAGCCTGAGCTCCTGTCTAAAAGCTCAAGTTTAATGTGCCATGCAAGACAGAACAAGCTCGGCTCAGCTGTGTCTCATGATGAGCAGCAGAAGTATCTTGTGACAAAGGGCCCAGGTCTTCTAAAAGCAGATTTATTCTTCTTCCTTCTGCTTCCCCAAAAACTCTCCAGGGGGCCCATATAGTGCCAACTGGGAGGGAGGGGGCCCACTAACACAGGGCCAGCATGCCCCAACACTCGCCTCTTTTGTAACACAGTGGTGAGCATTGTCCCGCCAGCTATGCATGAGCACCCAGTTATAATGGGTGCTAAATACTGCATTGCGTATTATTACTTATATTACTATTACGGAGCTGCAAAATACCATTATAGTGAAGCTGGAGCCTAGGTCTGACCTGATTTCCTTGGAGGGACTGTTTCCTGGTGGGCAGAGCACTTCTGGAGTCATTCTGTGCTTAAAATCCCAAGGAGGCCCAACTTCTGACAGTGCTTGTTTTGTCCTAAGAGCAGCACCAAGCCAGCGCCAACGCCTGCTCTACCTGCAGCCCCCCTGCACGGCAGCCCGTTAGACTTTGTCACTGCCACAAAACAGAATCAGTGGGAAGGTCTTGGGAATCTTTGCAAAAGCCTCACTACCATGCTCTGGTGTGTCAGTTGTCAGAGCAGGCACTGTGCTGGTGTCCCAGGAGGACGGTTGTATCCACCAGTGCTGCCGGAGCTTTCCCTGCACATCCATGTGTCACTGCTGCAACAGGTTTTTCCCAACTGACTCCTGCAAATGGTGCCTTGGGCTGAAGCAAGTAGTTTTTCTCCCACCACCTCCTCCTGTCTTGCTTATGCAGAGTTTAAGCTCTCTTGCCTTTCACCATCACTGATTAATTCCAGGCTGCTTTTAATATTCATGCTTTGGGTAGTCTGAAGTGAGGTTTTACTACTCTTACAGTATTTAAGATTATGTTTTACAAAATTAGAAACATTATTGATTTGGGCATTTCATTGCTAGATGAAAAAAAAAATCAAAGTTGCAATGCTGAGTCATTCTGTACATTGCTTTTTTCATTTATTTTTCATATTCAATGATTTTATTTTTATGCCTAATACATAATGTGGATTCTGCTTTTCATTGGAGGCTAAGCAAATGTAGCTGAAAATGAAAATTTCCCTTTGCTACACGCAACAACTATATCACATAATCCACTAATAATTACAACTGCAGATTAATTCCAAATATATGAATTTGCAGATGACTAAATTCATGTGGTATTTAGAAAGGACATGGTGGGATGAACTTGATAACATTTTTAAAAGTTCAGAAATTCCAACTTGAGACAGTTGTCAAGATTTTTAAATATAACTGCCCATGTGTAGGCAACTAGATAAAGATCTGCTGCATAATTTTCTACAAGAAAAGTCTTCAGATTGTTGGGAACTGGAAATTACCAGCCCAAGTGAAAATGATTCCATTACACCCTCAGAAGGATTCAATTGTGTCCTGTCAGGTACATGCACTGGGCACATTGTCCTCTGTCTCCATAGATGCTCAGTCACAGCCATCTGTATGGTGCTGCTGCTTCTTCTGTAGACTTTACATCCAATAGAGCACATCTGTTGTGATCTGAGTTCTGTTTCCCATTTCTAGGTAAACTGAGTTTGAGTTCGCAAAAATCATATAAAATTAAGTCAGCATGTGTCTTGATTTCCACAAGAATGCTGTACATATCCTAGTGGTAATCTTGCAATACAAGATGGTATTGCAGCACTTGCTGATTATTTCAGTTTTCACATAATGGCTTCGTTTTCTCCAGATGGCTTAGAGAGCAGGTCAGCACTGATGACCCTGTTTACCAGTGGGAACATTTAAGACACAGACTTTCTCAAAGTCACAGAGCAGACCCATAGCACAGCCAGGACAGAATTTCAGTGTCCTGCGTACCAGGAGAGTGGAGGCTCCTGAGAAGCCGTTGTGTAGGATCCTTCATGCTGTGCCTCACACTTGCACCCACAGCTCAAGCACACCCCCAGGCTTACCACAGTGAGGTTTCTGACCAGTATCTCAAGGATATCTCAAGGACTAAGTCGTGCTCCTGATGAATAACTGCTGCCTGAGTTTTTATTACATGACAACACAGCTCAACTCTTCAAAATCTATAAAGTTTCCTGCGTGCCTGGCTCATTGAAGTTGCCTTTACTGATGAATCAGACCTAGGGAAGACTTTGAGATGTGCTCCATTTACTTGTGAGCACTACACAGCCGTGTTAGTTTTCTGCAATTGTCAGATGTGGAGGAAGAGGCGAAGTCTCATTTCTTTCTAATCACTCATGTTTTGCTTGAGCTCCCACTAATGAATTTAAAATACACTCCACTGTAATACAGCTGCTCTCAGCCCATGTGGTGTGAGAGAACTGATTTCAGTGTTACAGTCTCCAGGCTGGGTATTTTGAAATGGCTCACATTCTGCTGCTGATACAGTTCTTTGTGTTGAATAGTACAGACAACCTGAGAGGACTGGTGTAACATCAGATTTCTTCTATAAATTAAAATGACAAAATATTAGCCACTATAAAACAAGTATTTAGTAGATAAAAAGATGAACTACAGTAGTCAAATAAGACTGTAACAACATTTTCATAACTCTCTGTTAGTGCCCTGGTGTGTTTCTGAGTAACTCCTCCTTTTGGTGTGGTTTTCCAGGTATGGAGCTGTGTCAGCGGGAACTCTATGTGCCCTTACCACTCTGTCTCAGCAGCTGGAGAATGAAAATGCTGTCGATGTTTTCCAGGTGGCAAAGATGATAAATCTTATGCGGCCTGGAGTATTTACAGACATTGTAAGTCTTTAAATGGAATATAAATAGACAGTTTACAAGGCTTTCATCCAAGACTAAAAGCATGAACTAAAACATGCATTGTGTATGTTATCAAGCCCTACAGCATCTGCTACCAAGCAGAATTTGCATTTGAACTTTTTTTGTGTAGTTGTCATTTTTTATTAACCTCAAAGCCACACTGTAAGTCTCTGATTTGCACTTAAATTTATTTCTCATACTTCGGAGAGGAGCACCATACAGGCAGTCCTAGCAGAGAAGGACGTTTCAGCTTGTCACCATCTGCCTGCCAACCCTGTGAGCTAAGCTGTGCTCTTTAAACCTGGCACGTTGTGAAGGGATGCTCAGGGCAGGTGGAGCTGCAGGGAGATGAGGCTCTTTACTGAGTGTCCAGCAAGAGCAACCTCCATGCCTCAGTGTGCGTGGTACAAGGTTCTGCTACCCAGGGAGTGACCTGGGGCTGAGCTGTGGCCTCAGGTTTTGTCCTGCCCTCCTGTAGTGTTTAATAGTATATCAGAAATAATGTAATCTACCCAAAACGAGTTTGGGTTGACACGGTTAAACTGGATGAACAGAGGTAATTGTTCTAAATCTATTTCTTTGCTATGTGTATGCTTCTGATAATGAATACCCATGACCTTCCCTGGACATGCCAAATTTAAGTGCTACTCATTTATGTACACTTAGAGGATTGAAATAAGTTGTTCTTTCTTTTCCAGGAACAGTACCAGTTTCTTTATAAGGCAATGCTAAGCTTGGTCAGCACTAAGGAAAATGGAAACAGTCCCATGACACTGGACAAAAATGGTGCTGTGATGGCCAGTGACGAATCTGATCCAGCAGAAAGCATGGAGTCTCTTGTCTAATTGGAAACTGAAAAGGCACTTAATTTGTAGAACTTCTGAAGACTGAGTGAACTTTTTTGAGGCCTTTTTTGCCAGACTCTAGGTTATACAATAACCCAATTACTTTTTTACACTGATAAAAGTTTTGATATTTATTTTTTGCCATTTTATGTCTTAATGGTATCCTACTGAGCATTTGCACCTCTGTTTATTTCACACAGTGAAACGCAATTTTATCTAGTTTGCACTATATGATCAGTGTTACTGCCTATAATATCCTAATACAAGACAAGCCCTGATGTGACATTCCATGACAATAAACATACGCTTTTTCTGTTTTGTTTAAATGCAGTGAAGTTTTGCTAACTACAGTGACCCTCGAATCTTAAATCTTGAATGCTAGGCCAGATGGATTCTTTCTACAACAGATACTGTACCCCTTCATACCATATTTATTATTTATTGATCACGTCACAGTTTTGGTAATGGTGTTCTGCATTCCAGTGGGGTGGATGAGCAGTGTTCATCCTTTCTTGACAAAATGTGGCAGATGATTATTAGCTACAGTGAAGGTGTAACAGCCTTGTGGAGCTGAAACAATTATTTCTGTATTGTTTCAAATTGCTGTGTTGTACACTTACAGGCCTGAGACTTGCTTCACATGGACTATATAAGTTACATACAATATAATTATAAATTAGATGCAATTCGTCTGTGGGACTCGGTGATAAGTTTTGAATTTACAATTTCGAAGTTTCCCCGTGTATTCAGGAAAATATTGATTTTGGTTTTTAACCAGCCCTGCAATGGAAAAGTATTTTGGTTTTATTCTCATTGGAGCCAGTATAGTGAGAAATCTACAACCCAAAATAAGACCTGTTTTCAGATATATTGAAGGTAGCAATATTTTACATTAGTAAGCTATTCGATATTTTAAGCACATCTAATTTCCTTACTATTTCTTGAATATGACTTCACACCTAATGTTATGTTACATGATGACAGGCGTTTCTTAATTTCATAACTGTTAGATGCCATTTTTACAGGTGTGTAATTTTCATACTTTAGTGCTAAAACATAAAGTACTGATCCATATTTACTGGTGAAGCAAACTAATAAAAAAACTACCTATAAAGTTACATTCTCCCTCTTTTTTTTTTGCCAGACTAATTCTTTAGCACAAACCTAGCTTATTGTGTTTTCCCTCTCACACCAATAAAATGGTTTCCACCAGATTATGTAAATAATTATTGTTTGGATCATTCAAGTTTACATCCTCACTGGCTCCCTCTTCCTTTGTATTTGCTTGCAATTCCACAAGGTCAATCCCTGTTTAAGAAAAGAAGTAAGCATATGCTTAATTCTCCTGAAAATTAAAATTAATTGTGCTCTTTGCAGCTTGGCTGAGTAGGGAGGGGTTATTGAATCTGCTTGGAAAAGGAAATACGTGATTTCAGCAATCCTAACCCTTGGTGTACAATTAAAGGTACTATCCCTTATATGTGGCATTAGTTTCTTCACTTCTAATCTGCAGAAAACATGCATTGTAATTTTTCATGACTTGTCAAAATATTACAGCATATTTTTTTTCATTTAAATATAAACCTATTAATTTCTACCAGTCCAGTCTTGCTGAAATACAGACATTTGACAGGGTTCTGTGTATTTTCGCTCACAAGGAATCTGAATGTAAACACCTTAAAAGGATATTTAGAGTAGGTATTTTGGTTCAGAACCTCTAAAGGTGCAAACTGATACAGCCTCCCTGAGAGTGGAGGAGCTGTGCAGACTGGTATGTGCTAACATTTGGCCTTTTAATCTTAATAATAGAAAGAGTCAAAGTATTCAAGGATTCATCAGCAACATTTTACAGTCACCTTCTCAGTTTGTTGAATCCCTCCATACAAGTGATCCCAATAATTGCTGATGCCAAACAATATAATAAGCCCATGGTTTCAGTAAGGAAATCTCATGACAAGCAAGAGCTAGTCCAAATAAAATATGTGCAGAATGTTTCAAAAGATTGTAGTTTGCATGCCCTTTGCACTGCATGGAGGTGGGAGTCAGTAGGAGTTAGGACTGGCTCTCCAGTCGCTACACCCCTGTAACAGAATGGTTTAAGTAAGTTTTCAAGTGCTGCTCCCTGCAAGGGCTGGAAGGTTTTGCTGAGTGGTTTTCTGGCCAGCCTGCACCAGCCTCAGAGGCTGCTGAGCCCCGCTGTGCCCCCAGTCCTGAACCTGGCCCCAGCCAATGCCAGCTGGTAGCACAAAGGGACTCATGAGTTGGATCAGTTCAATCTAAAAATATTTAAGTTCCTGGGGAGGTGTAGGGAGAAGTTAGGAATTCAAATCCTGACAACTAAGTGACACAAAGATTACTGCAGGCATCAAGATGGTTGGATTTGTTCAGTACTTTCAGGTGTTTACTTTTAATTTCACTGGCATGATGGAAGATAACTGTGGTTTGTGACATACTGCCTGAACACCCTTTTTAATCCCTTACTTTCTCACAAGTTTTAAACATCTATGAATGAAGGCTGTGGGGGTTGAACTTTGGTAGATGCTTTGGAAATCGATGCATTTGCATTGGCATTTTCCAACACCTGAAATACTTGCTCAGGGTTTAATCCATGAGGAAATAATGTACACTGATGTTCTATGAGTTCTCCATGGATTATTTTGTAAGGGAGCTCGAGCTGTATGTTAAGTGTTGTGCTGACAGCCAGGTAGCCAATAGATGGTAGTGATGCACGAGGCTTGAATGGGTGAAGCTAGAAATTGCTTGTGAAGGTCACGATTAAGCATGCAGAAGAGCCACATCTATCCTCCTGTAAGCAGCTGCAGTTCTGCTCTCTTACAGGGGTTTGCACCCTTTCCTTGAGACTGAGTGGCAGAAGGAGCAATGTCTGCTCAGACATGGGCACTGATGAGCTCTCCTGACGCTCCCATGAGTGTCCAGCCAAAGTCCTGCTCTGCAAATTACCACCTTGCTTTTGGCACCCCAAGCCCCCCCGCTGTACCCAGCTCCTGGCATTCAGTCAGGATGTCTTTCAAGCATCAAAGATTCCCAAGCAACATGCAGGTCTGCAAATTAAGAGAACCTGAGAACTTTCCTATATCACTGCAGAGTGTGGTCCTCAGCACCAGCCCTGAGGAATAAGGAACAGAAGGACTGAAGCACACGTGTGTATCTACATTTAGAAAATATAATTTCTCTATGTCTTGCATGTGTCCTGTGCCCGCAGATCATGTGAAAGACGTGAACTGTGTCTTGAGCCCATAAGAGCAGCCAAGCTTTCCAAGTGGGAATGCTTGGAAAGCTTCTGTGTCATCTTAACATCTGGAATAGGTGGCAGGCTGAGAATACCCCATCCTCCAAACAATCCTGTATGTGAACTTGGCTTTGGTAGGAAGGTCTGGGGGAGCTGGTGGGACCACTCAGGTGTGTAGGATAAGCACCAAGTCTTCTGCAGGATCAGTGTCTAAAGAACATTCATTTTAAACAGCATTTGTCTTTAGTATTTCAGTGTCTGTTTCCAAATGCTAATTTAGAAACAGGGAAAAAGAAAAATCCAAACCCTTTAAACTTCTTCTTGTAAATTACTGTTTCTGTACTGTGGGTCTATACTAAGTTAGTGGAGTCATTTGCAGGATCTGCAAAATTTCCGTTTTTTTTCCAGTTTCTGATTGCTTGAATTGCTTGAACACAGACTGATACATTGGAACATTAGGAGAAGAATCTTTAAGATACAGCACAACTGCCTTCTCATTAATCTTTTTTAAAGCTGATGTATTTTATTTAAAAGCTAAAAAATATAGATATCTATTCTACCAAAGATACATGCTACTAAATCTCAGCAAAACAAAACCAACTTAATTTTAAAAAAAAATCTAGTTGTCTTGAAGATTTAGCAGTCTTTCTCAAATTCATGTCTTTTGACATCAGATCTTGTATTCCGAAGTTTATGTTCAAATGGTGCCAGTGAGTTTTTACATGAAGGGAAAATGCATATTAATCTACTGCATTGCTTTTCTTTTCCTTTTTATCTTTTTTTTTCAGATGTAATTTGCTGTTACCCCTTTGCTCTTCTTCTCTTTATTGCCATTCTAACAATGTGAACTACATTGGCTTTACTTATCAAAGGAGAAGGAATGCAAAAATAAGGAAAGAGAGGAACTGTAATAAAGAGATTTGGCCTCTACTTTGTCTTAGCAGTTAAACTGTTTTTAGTGTTTTTGTTAACTATTTGCAAAGGGAAGCATTTTCTACAGAGGATATTAATTTCAAGAAAAATGTCTTGAGTTTTAAGAATAAACGTCTCCAAAAGAGGAGATAGTCGATTTTATACAATGTCACAACTCTCCAACATTTGGGGTAGTGACTTTTTTTGTTTTGTTAGAACACTTGAGACTAGCAAGCAGCCATTGTTTCTAAAGACTGAAGCATTCATGTGTACTCCTATTTTCATTTCCTTCATTTTTAAAATAGCAAAGTCATTAAAACTGTAAATATTTTGTTGCTTGGATAAGCATCTTCTGGGAACTTTGTATCTACGGTATATAATCATAGAATTTTATATTTTCATATAAAGCTAATTTTTTTCTAGTTTCACCTCCTTCCTAGTTCTGTGGTGGCTATGTGAATACAAACCTTCTGTGTTTCAAGGTAGTGAGACACCATCATCATACTCCAAAAAGGATTTCCACACATGTCATTTCTTTGGGGCAGTGATTGTGAAAGTTGGATATTTTTTTTTATTCCATTGTCAGTGTGTGCAATAGGAATTAGACTTAGCCAGTCACTGGAAACGTTTGTCTCATTGATCCATTCAGAAAAAAAATAAAAATGTGGTGTTTGGTTTGGGGAAAGGTGGGAGGGAGTATTTTGAGGGAGAGTTTTTGTTCATTTTTTGTTTTTGTTTGGGGTTTTTTTGTAACTTGAAGAATCTTTTTGTTATGTTAAACTATATCAAATCGTTCTATTATAGTGTTATTTAATATGTAAATTGTATTGCTATTCATAAAATAAAGTATGGTTTTTGATGTATTTACAGACTTCTTCCTTATTTGCATCAGGTACACATAAGGAACAGATGCAGGAGTCAGTATTTCATTGTCCCAGGCGTGCAGGAAGAATGATGAGATCTAAAGCCAGCTTTAATTAGATCTCAAATTTCCAAGTACTCAGCTGGGAACTGTCAGTGACAGTGGAGTTCACTGTTCCCTTCTTAATTGTCTCCAACTATTAGAGAGCTGTCAGTAAATAACCATGTCCCTCTCCACCAGTGCTCCTCCCCAGTCAATTGTGACCCATCAAAATCCCTTTTGGAAGGGGAACTGTCTCCATTCTGAACAGGACCTCAGATCCTGAGCTTTCTTTCCAGCTCCTTTGATGTGCCCTTCCTTCAATCTAGTTCTAGCTTACCAGCCTGAAGGAGCAGGAGCTTCCACCAAGCCACCATCACCCAATTTACTGTGATAAATGGCATGGCTCACTAACCCCAGCACTGTGGCAGGAAAAGCAAAAGTACTCATTCCTATCTCAGACAGACTGGGGGGATACAGATGTTCTAAATCCTAGTGACAAGGCAGCAAATATATCCCCATGGAGTGCATTAATAGTCACACGTCCTTGCTGCTCTAGCCAGGAGCTGTCACTGAGGTGGGCACATGATGCCATCGATGCTGTCGGTGTTTCGCAACAAAACCTCGGCAGCTCCACACACCACCTCCCGTTCTGGTTCTGTGCTCAGGGCTGTGTTACTTTTTTTGTTTTTCTTGGGGGGAAACCGCTCGGGTTTGTGGGCAGATTCTTGTTGCTGGCACAGTGGCTGCCCAGGCTGGCAGAGCCTTCAGCAGCACAGCAGCACTCAGCTTCCGGAGCAGCACCTGCACAGGAACAAAAACATCAATAACTCGAACCGCTTGTTGATGTAAAATTGCTGGTTAAAATCAATACACTACATCTGCTGCCTTTTGTGTTGCTGTATTCTCAGCTGTAAGGTCTGTGTTCTGGTTGACTGGGAGGAAGAGGGATCCTCGAACACTGGATGGGGACTGTGATCAGTGGGACACCGCACAACAGCCTGATGACCCTTGCCAAGCACCCCACCTCGTAGCATGCTCCCTCCAGCCCCTGCTCCAGGGTGCTGCCTCATGTTGCACCCCAGTAGCAGCTCGACGCCATCCCACCAGCAGGTCCTGCTGCCTCATGGATGAGCAGCAGGAAGCTGCTTCTTAGCCTGCCACACCTGCTCTGGGGGATGCTCCAGCACCTCCAGTGCCCTCTATAGCTTTTCCAGGCCAGAAGCAGGCACCCAGGGGAAGGTTCCTCAGCCCAGCTTGGCTGCTTCACCTCCATGGAGAAGATGGCAGGCCCTGCATGCACAGGTAGGTGGGTACACGACACTTCACAGCAACAATATGGGAAAAGAGTTGTGTAAATCCTGCCTGTCTTGGAAGTGCCTGAAGGATGGAGTGGATGGCAAGGTGAACATGAGCCAACTCCACCTGCTGCAAAGTAGACGCAGGTCTGGCAGGTCTACACTGGGACCAGGTAAGGACACCTATCAGTCTGGTCTCAGCAGGGTTAAAACCGTCTCATTTTGGGAAGGGAGAACCACACAGGCAAAAAAAATGTGCCCACTGAAAATGGGCAAAAGGAGAGCACCAGGAATGGCCAGTGAGCTGGAAATCCTCTGAGCAAAGACAGGATGAACTGGGACGTTGCCTAGTGAAATGATGGAGAGAGAGGGCCTGGAAGAGGCAGGAGCAGAGGGACTATGGGGCTTGTCTCCTGGTACTTAAATCACCACTCCTGAAGAAAGGGTATAACTCTTCCTCCATCTTTGATAGATATAACAAAAAACAGAGTTTGACAAGCCACAAGGAAGGTAGGGATCAGGCAGTGGGAACATGACTTGGGGCTGCAACAGAACAAGAAAAACAGCTCTGTAACAGCTACAGAAATCAGGACACCCCAAGGCAGCTCCTAAATGAAAAAAACAGCATTTGCACTTGAGAGTAGCAGCTCTGAGGTGAGCCCTCAGCTGCTCACCTCAGCCAGGTTGTCATTGCACAGACAACAAACAGGGCAGAGCTCCCTGCACCGCCAAGATCATGCAGCTCCAGGAGGCCCTTGCTCCTCCTGAGACCTCCTGGTGAGCAACACTGGCAGAAGTGGAGGACAAGAAAAGGCAAAGCTTTGGAGAAAGTACTTGGCTTCCATGCTTGGGAATGCACAGGGAAGAGGCTTGGCTGTGACCTGTATCAAGTGGAAAGATGTGTTAAGTCATTCATTAATACTTTGGCAGCAGAGATACGATTTACCAGCACTTCCCACTACTAACAACATGCCTGAATTAATTGGTGGTATCAGGAGATCCCAACTTCTTCTATAATAAATAGCTTCTAGAAGCTGCTAGCAGTCATCCTACGCAGGCACAAATAATAGCAGCATTTTTATTAAATGGATTCAAATGCCAGAAGGTGTATTTTCAAGACCTTTGATAACATAAAAATAATTTTGATCAATGGCTTGGTCCCAGTCCTATTACTTAGCCACTTGAAGCTCCACAAAGTGCTTCCTGCACTGACACGTCACCCCCACCTGCTGGCAGCCACCTTATTGATCACCAGTAATTTCTGTTCCCCTTTGCTGCCAATCAGTGTTTGTGATGTCTGCCTTTGTAATACTTCAAGAAGCAATACTTCACAAAGCAATCTTTCCTGACACTGTGTTCAATTAATCTGACAGTCACTGGGCTTGCTTTTCTTTTCTAAAGTTGTTATCTTCCTTATGTCTTGAAATCCTTGTTTAGGAGTCAACGCCTGCTTCATTCGTGCTTTATGCTGTGGTTTTGAATTTTGAAAAGATTCTGCATTTCAGTTCCATGTCTCTTATGGGAGCCGTTTCAAATATTTCACATTTCCCTGTCTCTGTGTCTGTGAGCCATGCTTTCTGCACAGCTCATAATTTCTGACATTTCCCAATCCAAACCCTGTTGGTCCTGTGTCCCATATCACAGGATATCCTTGCACTAGATCTAATCATAAATACTTTGTTCCTTTGTCTAAGGAGCAGCTGAAAGAGAGAGAGTTTTTGGGTCAACATCAGAAGAAAGGCAGAAGGTATGTGTCTTTTGTCTTGGGAGAAGGCTTTATTGGCTGGAAGCCCAAGGCTCAATATTGCTCTGTGTGCAAGATGAGAGTAGCAGACTCTGACTGCTCAGGCAGGGAATGAGACAGTGAGGCAATAGTGGGAACCTCCAAATAAAGCCCAAATAATAAATCTAGTACAGAATCTTTAAAATCATTTTCACATCATAATAGATGATTCAGTGGCTTCTCAGCCATGCATCACACAGACCCCCAGAGTCTCCTAACACGAGGTTCTGTCAGTCAGTCTAGAGTTCTGAGATGCTGCAGGTCCCTTCCATGAGAGGGAAGGCTGTGATCCTCTCCAGTTTCTTTGCTGAGAAGGAAAAGCAAAGGGAGAGCTGATGAGTTTGATTGCAGGATAAAATGAGATCTTTAGTCTTCTCTCAGCCAATGCCATGAGAAGGAAACTATGATCTCTTAAGGAAAGCCTGGATGTTTTTTCTCTACTGAGGGGTTCCTATGGGGTGCACAAGAGGGATGAAATGGGGGTGTCTTGCATGTACTACATTAATGAGCATTTTTCTGTAACAAGGTGCTTATCGTGTTTCATCAGCACACAATCAAGAAGAACAGAAAATTATAGAAAAACAATAAATCGAGGCCTTCATTACATGCAGCCTGATGGGACCATCAGCCCCACATTGCTTCATTCTCCTAACAGGTTCAAATCATTATCTTCAGTGGTATTGGCTCAGTGTCAGAACTGTTGGACAAACTCTGAGTCTGATCATCAGATGAATATTTTAATTGAAAGTATCATTTAATGTCAATGTCATTTAAATAAAATATCATTTCATTCATGAATCTGAATTACACTGTGACTGTGACCAAAAGAGGCTGTTGGCTTGTAGCTGTAATATATGTAGCTGTATAAAAATGGTGACACAGAATAAAAGGTTACACTTTATCTATCTAGGTATAGAAAGGTTATCACACTTCGCAATTAGCAAGGAAAACCCTTAGTGCTGCTTAATACTAGACTTCAAGCTGAAAAACACCATTATTGGACTGGAGTGGAATCGTAAAAAAAGATAAAGGTTAAGTACCTTAGGTTATGAAAGGCTCTGCCTTCTGAATTTTACTGCTTTAAACAAGCTTCCTTATAACTTAAATCCAATTTTCTAGATAGCCTCTTACTTTGAACCTGTCAGACATATGTTATGCCTTTGCCTGAAAGTCTCCCAGTGACCTGTAAATTTATTGCAGCCTGTGAAATTGGCCATAAGTAAATCTTTGCACCTTTTTTTTTCTCCCCTATTTTCTAAAATAAGAAGGATGCAGGTGGCTTGTTTACTCTCAGGCTATGGATCCTATATGGACTTCAGAAGCACTATTGACCTCCTAGCAGTGTGTATTAGGAAGAATAACTGATTCAAGCTAACTTGGTCAGATGAGCAGAGCCCTGTCACAACACAGTTTTCTCTATTTGTCGAAATTCTCCTCCAATTTCTCCAGCCTGAGCCATGGGTGCCTGATTGTCCTAGGTTACAATGTAAGATGTGCCCAAATGTATGTATTCTATCCCCATCTTCATAAGCTGTTAAAAACTGGTGGGGCAGTGTTCCCCACCTCCTGCATGACTCATCCCTGATAAGCTCTGGGGATGTCTCCTGTTAATGGGCCAGCTGTTGAAACCAGGTGGGGCAGTGTTCCTTATCTCTCCCATGACCCATCCTCCCTCCAGGGGGATACCTTCTGTTAATGGACCATCTAGTCTCACCTCACGACTGATAAAATTACATCATCCCATTGTGAGATGCTCCGCCCAGAGGGAGGAACCAAGCATTCCATCCTGGATATAATCTGAGATTTCAAACACCACAAGTAGCCTTTTTCCACTGGATTCCCAGAGGAAGACCAGACCCTTCTACACCACCACTGGCCCTTCAGAAGAAGACCAGACCCTTTGACAGGATCACTGCTTCAACAGAACCATCACTCCAGGACTGCAGCCACCATTTAATCGGACTGCTACCAACACCGTGACCAACAGGGTGTCAGGTTGTATTCTGACTCTGTCAGTGGTTTTCTTTTTGTACTATTGCATTTATTTTGTCTTTCCTATTAAATTGTATTTCTGACTTGGAGTCTCTCACTGATTTGCTTTCAAACTAGTACACTGATCAGCGAGGGCTCAGCACCTTCCAGTCCCCAGTGAAGATCAATGACTGGTCTTTGATTCATCAGCTTCAGTAGTTTCTGAAACATACTGTTGTGCTGGTATCCACCATGAAGATAAGGTATGTAACTGCCAAAGAAAGATATTAAGCTGGAATTTTGTCACATAAAAGGTAGGAGAAAAAGAAATAGAAATAATCTCCAAAATGACAAGCAAAAAGAACATGGTGATTTAATATAAATGACATAAAGTTGCTCAAATTACACTGAAGTTCTTAAATGAGGAATACTAGTACACCCCCACTTTTTATGCCCTTATTTCTTTCTGTTGTTATGCCCCTGTCACTGCATGTAGCTGGGTAAGAAAACAGCGCACAAAATGATAAAGCCAATTCTGCAAATTACCACAAAGTCACAGACAGCCACTGCTGACCCAGTCCAATGCCCTCCTGGTGGTTTCAGGTTTGTTCACAAAATTGTTTTGGGGCAGCTGCATCCCCATAGACTTTGAGCCAGGTCAGGAAAATCCATTGTCTCACAAATGGCCTAGAACCCATCACTTCGGGTGTTTTGACCAGATATTTGTTATTGCCAGGCATTTAATGACAGCCTCAGCAATGAAGAGCCCTGAGAAGGGCTGGTGTCTTCTGAGCACATAGCTACACTTGCCCAAATTTTCTGCTTGAATCATGTCTCACCCTCTTTTCTTCCTCAGACCATACAGTGGTCCCTACCCAAAATACAGAGTAAAGTCCCATTATGTCATTTCCTTCTGAGTAAGTCCAAAAAGCGTGTCCCAAAAAGGTAATACTAACTTTGGATTCTTTGCCTTTTAGAGCACTTATTCCACGTTTTGCCTGCAGTTCAATTTTTACTGATTTTCCTGCACCACCTCTCAGCATCCTTCCTAGGCAGCATGATGCATTAACTTTCCATATAATGAATTTTCTCATTTGGTTCTGTACTCTGAAATACACCCACCTCTGAATGAGATTTCAACACTCTGCATTGCTGATTTTCAGCTGCATGCCATAGCCCTCATTTTTCATAGGCTGGGAACACCAAAAGAGCCCTCTAGACCCAGAGGTCTTGCTTTTAACACAATCACTGCTGTACTGGCGGGGAGGAGAGCTTTTATGTTTTTTATACTAGTTCCAACAACAAAGTTATTAAAGCTATTTTCCACCCTGCAAGAAAGCTACCTGATGATGATATTGTTCCTGCCTTTTAAACTAATTTTATTTTCGTATGGTGCATTTGCAGGCATCATAATCCTATTGGTGCATGTTATTCCCACTTAATGACTGAAAATGCTATTGTTTGGGGAATCAGTTTGTTCTGGGTTTTGTGGGTTCGAGGATTTCTCTGTTTAATTTTATCTACTGCCATAATATCAGAAGACAAGCCAATTTATTCACTAAAATCCTTCCTATCCATCGCTTTGTTGACTTCAGTTTCCTGAGAAGGATACAAGGTATCTTTGCAAAGCAATATGGAGAAAAACCTACAGTTTTCCAGGTAGGATGCATCTGCACAACTAAGGGTCTGTCCCAGCCATGGTAAAGAGCAGGAAGTATCTTTGTAGTTCAGCTTCTCATAGGAAAGGAATACATATACATATATATATACATGTATATATATACATATATATACATATATATATGTGTGTGTATATATATATATATATATAGTCCAGTCTTCCATGATGGGTTTGGAAAATTGCGTCACTAAATCCACATCCCCTATAGGGTGGCACCTCTGAAGCCCTGGGGGCATCACAGTCTTCCTGATCTGAATGGCAGCAGACCTCCAAATAAAGGATCCCCAGTTCTTTTATTTTCACTCTTAACTACTTCTTGGATTTCAAAAAGTTCTTTTCACCTTGTGTAAAGCAGGACGGGGATTGGTTTCTCATCATGTCATTACAACTATTACAGCTCACACTATAGCCCAAAAGCACTATTTTGAGTCCCAGACTTGAGGCATTTCAGAAAGTTATGAGCTTCAGCAGAGTGGAATTTTAGCCTTCCTGCAATTATGATATTTGTGTTAAGCACACAAACCTTAAAGTCTTTTTCAGACACCCACATGAACCTGAGACCCAAGGTGGGTACGAGGTACTTAGTGACCAGGCTGGCACAGGAGGACATTGGCCCCCTTAGATGTCCCGCTCTGTACCTACAGCTGGGGGATACCGCTTGATTGACATGGAATAGCTGCTGCTGGGGGTGACTTCAGAGGACATCACTTCACATCACTCAACTGGCTTGCACAGGTGTTCCATGCTGTGTGGAAACAAACCATTTCTCCCTGAAACCATCATTGCCTCTGCCCAGCTCAAAACCTGAGCTTCCCAATAATGCAACAGTGGAGGAGAAATACATCTCCTTCTCCTCACAGGTGAGTTCCAGCTGACACATTTCCTGTTTACAGAAGGATTTTGGTGGGCATAAGCAAGAGCTTAAAGACAAAAAAGTATTGAAAAAAGGGATCTCATATTATATGTATACCCATTATGGCTAGGTTTTGTTTAAACTTCCTTTTATATTTAATGGGAATTAATAGGTATGTTCACAAATAGGTCTCAGTTGTTATAGGTGATTACAGAGTTCAGCAGGTTGATTATTACTGCAATAGAGCATTATCTGCTGATGAGCTTGTAACCCATGTTATCCTTATCTGCTAGATGTTCATATTATCTATTAATAATTGATAAACTAACCTCATTATAAGGCTGTAGTATCAACTGCAATAGATTACAGCAAAACCAGGCAGGACTCAGGCACTAAAAAGTTTCTCTGTGCAGCTAATCCTGGCTTCATTATGTGTTCCTCATTGAATTTTATCATATGCTCTTGTTATTATGGAGAGCTCTGCTTCTTCCTAGGACATGGGTATCAATAATCTATATGCTGCATTTTCCCACATGGCAACTGATGCCTGTAGCAGAAGCTGAGCTCTTGCCATTATATTGGTACAGACAGGTTTGTGAACATGACCAAGAGTTCGCTAACAATCTTCAGAGTGAGCAGAGCTCTACACAGGCTTGTGGGTCTGAGTGCAGCGGTGAGGCCACCGCAATGCCCATCCCTGAGTTGTTGTCTTCAATCTTCCTTTCACAGGAGTCCTGTCCAATGTCTGAGGATACAGTTTCACCAGTGCACTAAACTGTGCTTCCCTTCTGGGCCATGCTCTTCATAGATTTATTCCACTAAAGTGGTCACAACAAAAAGTACTAGCCCTACAAGCAGAAGCACTTGCTGTAAAATGGATTAAGAAATTCCCAAAGGACAGGGAGTGGTTCTTCTCCTGATTTGTGTGTACAGAAGAGGGAAAAGCTTGGAAAAAAAAAAGTGGTGTTTGCTCAAGTCTTCAATTTTTCACAACAGTCACTTTCCAGTGCTATCTAAATAGCAAGTCAACCTCTTTTTTTACTAAATCCTCTGCACTTGAATGTTTTCTGCCAGTCCTCCCTCACAAGGTGGCATGAGAACACTGACAGCCACAAGTGCTCAGCTGCAGGATCGTGCTTGGTGAAAATGAATAGCAAAGCTGGAAACAGTAAGTTCTTCACAAAAAGAGTAGTACAGTCATCCACAGTACATACATGGTTGTTAAAATTTATTGTTCTGAATTCATGACAGCGCAACTTTTCTTGGAGCCCTTTTGGGCAAGAGACACTCAGGACATCCAAGAACAGCAGCTGGTCTGGGCAGACTCTCAAGGCAAAAATCTGGGCTTTACGGAAGGCATGGGCAAAGTTCATTTTGACTTCAGCAGAGCCAAGATTTTTCTGTCACCTTAGCGCTACATTTCTTGGCTTTCAATGTTACTGCATATTTTCCTGAGCAATTTTAGGCAAACCTATTTCAGTCTTCTAACAAAGATATTCGTGATGAATAGTAATAATCCTGCTGTAGTAGTATACTGGGACCTTAGCTGTGGAGCCACGTGCATCTACAGCAGCAGTGTGTGGATGCATAATAAAGAGGCAGGTTGGGTCTTTATTTATGTATAGTGCTCTTTACCTTATCCTCAGACATTTACATGAAGGAGTTTAAACTGAGAAGTAAACACAAAGATGTGGATATGATCTCTGGTTCAGGACGTGCCTGGTCTACAGACTGCCAAAGCCTGGTAAGAATTAATATCTGCTGCTCTTTGTCATCTTCCCTGGGTATCCTCTATTGCCCCCTCTTAAAAACAGGACACAGTCTGAATTTTCCTTTACTCTCAGTAATACCGATTTTTCAGCTTGTGTTATGTTGGGAAAATCTGTCTGGAACATCACTGGTGTAGTGGCAAACAGATCACAGTCCTGCACCCTGACAGCAAATGCTCTGCACACCTACATAGCACTGGTGTCAACACAAGCGGGCTGGCTTGGCAGGCAGAGCCAAGCCGACCGCACAAGTTGTGCATTGTTTGGATTATTACAGGTTTTCCCTCCACAATACTATCCATAGCCAGAGGCACAGAGCAGCAGGTGACTCAGAGCTTTAATTTCCAAGTATTCTCTCAATGAAGACCAGCAGCTGATAACAATATTGACACCGGTGATGGGATTCTGGTATTTCACCAGCACAGCTCAACTGAACAGGTCTGCTATGAGAAACTTGCCCTTGGGAAGGGTCAGCAAGTCAGGCTTTCCTCCAAAGGTCACCAGAAAGCCATGGCTCAGACTCCCAGTCACAGGTGGGTGAAGGTCCATGTTAAAATGACCCCATCCTCCTTGTTCTTTCTAAAGAACTCCTATGATGTTGTCTTGTTTTTCCATAAATGGGGCTTTTACAGTTCACAATAAATGATGCCATTTCTAACTTAGTGTTTCCACTGAGATTAATCTGATTTTCTACATATATTTTGCCCCATAAAGTAGCCAGTAACCTAACTGCCTTTTAAAAATCTTACTCAAAGTAAACAATTTTCCCAAGCCACATTTACAATAAATCTCAGTCTTGTAGGCTGTGAGATCTTTCACTCTCTTCCTCCTCACCCCCATATCATGCTGAATCATTTTCTAAAACTAATCCAGTTGCTTTTCTATGAGCAATGAATGAAACCTAAAGTGAATGAAATCAAAACATAGACTACACCAGGTAGATTATGAGAAGGAAGACATATATTATCATAACTTTCCAGCCTTGCAAGAGTTGTATTTCCTTATAGTTCTGCAAGCACATGCAATGAGACCACACCATAAAGAAAAACTCTCAATGAACTATAAGAGAAAAAGAAAACCTCCCTTTTTCCTTAGATGTGTATTTCCTTTCCACTCTATTCTAAACACAAGTAATTAATTGGAAATGATCCTTTACTGGCAGAGATTACCTTATGGTGATGTACCTTGCTACCTTCAGCATATTTTGTGGGATTTAGCCATGGATCCCAATCATGCTTTCATGATCTTTCCTACAAGTAACAGTCACATTTTCTCACACATGAACAGGCATTAATAACCATTTCTACATTTGATTACGTGTCTTTTAGTGCAGAGACAACATTCTCTTCTCAGGGTCTGTAACAGTCTAAGACAATTCAAAATATATAAAAGTTACACACCATGTTTTTCAAATATAACTGGGAAAGCATAATTTTAATCAGCCCTGTTTGATTATTCCAGTTGGCACAATGTGTAAAAAGGTATCACAAATTATTTTGAGAGATTACCCAATTACAGAGAGCCATTTCCAGAGAGGAAATTTAGAACATCTCAGTAATGGCTTGATTAATACACCAGTCATATTTTAGCAACAGATCGTTTGATTGCTTATATAAACTGGTTTTATTCCACTTGCTTTAAATACAGAAGAATACTAAGTAGATAAGCAGCTCTATGAATAACAGAACCAAGGAGCCTGGTTTTCTACAGATTTGAGTTGGCAGGAAGAAAACCTACATGAACCCTCTGACATCT
Organism: Eulacestoma nigropectus; assembly: GCA_013397775.1. Lineage (NCBI taxonomy): Eukaryota > Metazoa > Chordata > Aves > Passeriformes > Eulacestoma > Eulacestoma nigropectus. Next base: position 406,493 of record VZTE01001673.1, read on the forward strand.
TACAAATGGCAAGCCCTCCTTACTACTTTTCTTTTTCTCTCAATAGGCATCTATTTTCAAAAAATCTTCTGGAACTTTGATGTCTTTGGGACTAGTAAACTATTTAACTTGATGTTAAATTTGGCTGCAATTGGTCAGCTTTAAAAATTACTGGAAATAGAGATATGTGCATGCATGTGTGCACAGCTACATGCATGCCCACACATAGAGTACGAACACATAAGCCTCATTTAAATAGAAAATCATTCCCTTTAAAATACTGGTATAAACTGCTGTAATTCTACAGCTTTTGCCCATCATGCCCATTTTCAGAAACTAAACCACCAGCCATCAACTGATATCATTCTTCGATAAGGTTTAATGAAGAAAATAAATGATACTAAGGAAAATCATTTTCTCATTCCTTAGAATGTATTTATTTTCTCATATTTCTTACTGCTTCATCTTTCCAAAGAAAGTCTCCTTTACTACATTATCGCTAAGCTGAAACATAAATGAAAGAAAAGCAAGCATTGATCCTGTTCATGTCAATGGGAACACTGACATTTTTACCCAGCTATTTCAAAGCCTGGACTCCCCAGTGCTGTCCATAACTCTTATCATAAATAGAGTCTGGTTCAGTAAGGCCAAAGACAGTCAACTGTGCAAGAAAATCTGAGAATGCTGCTAGAACCTGCTGTTATTTAAATATTTTAAGCATTTGAAAACTAACGTGAAAGCTAAAAATTTAAATTCACCTGCCTTTCCGTGCCTTAGTCTATGAAAGAAGTTCAGACAAACAGCCACCTACAAATAATGTCATGTAGGACTGTGGCAGGACATATCTACACCCTCTCTCTACCACAGATGGCTGGCGCATATGCAAGAGAGAACTCGGGCGGGTCACAGGCCCAGCATGGGGTATCTCCAGTGCCAAAAGGGCTCAGGCCCTCAGCTAAGAATCAACATCTTAGTCTGGAAAGCAAATGTGGGAAGAGATGAAAGAAATATTCTTGACCAAAAGACATGGTTCTTATGTCTATAAAAGCCCACACAATTACCACAAAACCAGAAGTCACTTACACACGCCTTGGGAACATGTGAGGAGATTTCTCCTTGAAGCTTGGACGCAACTTCAAGTTAATTTCCCAGGGATTGAGAGAAAGGACTTTGATGTGTACTTCATCAAGAATTGGATGGTAAGAAACATTGAATCCTAAGTTATATTATTTCTTATCTAGCTGTAATTTTAATAGTACCTTTAATTCCGTGTGTATATACTAGTATTCCTTTTGTCTTATCCCTGTGTAGTAATAGTCTGTCTTAAGTTTTATGTCTGTTAGTTTTGGGTCTATAAATAAATAATTCATTTTATAATAGACCAGATCAGCCATTATTAAAGAACTTGTGGATGAGAGTGGATTTTGGGGTGCTGGACACCTCAATAACACGACTGCCTGCTGCCAGAGGCCTGGTCAACAGACAGGAGGTGATTTAAACCTACATCATCCATTCATAACAAGGACTTTGTAATGTAAAACTTATAGTGAGATCACAGCAAATAGAAGGTTACATTCGGAAGCCTATGCAGACAGGAAGATCTTCACAACACAGAGATGCTGTGTTCAAAACATTCTCCTCCCAAGGCCTGAATGGAGGCAATGCTCTGCACACCTACATAGCACTGGTGTCAACATGAGCAGGCTGGCTTGGCAGGCAGAGCCAAGCCGACCGCACAAGTTGTGCATTGTTTGGATTATTACAGGTTTTCCCTCCACAATACTATCCATAGCCAGAGGCACAGAGCAGCAGGTGACTCAGAGCTTTAATTTCCAAGTATTCTCTCAATGAAGACCAGCAGCTGATAACAATATTGACACCGGTGATGGGATTCTGGTATTTCACCAGCACAGCTCAACTGAACAGGTCTGCTATGAGAAACTTGCCCTTGGGAAGGGTCAGCA
>VZTE01001673.1:408590-441525 GCA_013397775.1 Eulacestoma nigropectus
GAGGTTTGTGGCTTGTGGACAAAGCTGGACCTGTGAGAAGTGAAGATTGTAGTTTGTGACCTTATAGGGTATTGTTTACCTGTTACCATAATAGGCAATGTCTGTGCACTGCTCCAGGTGATAGGGAGACACTGTGGTGACCATCTTTCCTGTTTACATGATGTTATATCCTGTTCTGTGGGAGTACTTAGGGAATTCACACTGCACAATAAACGGGATTTTGTCTTTGACTTTGCACCTCAAGGAGTGCAGAGTTATTGCCCATGCGTGATTACTGCACAGGTGGGGGAAGGTCCGTGTTAAAATGATCTCATTCTCCCTCCCTCTCTATTCTGTCTAGAAGTTCACCTGTCTGATGCTTAAGCACTTCCCTAAAACTTCTCTGTTCAATAGCAGGTTTATTCATTACAGAATCATAGAGTGATTTGGTTTGGAAGCGACCTCAAAGATCATATAGTTCCAGTCTTCTGGCCATGTGCAGGGACACAAATGGATTACACCCATTTGTTCTTCTGGTAGCACTATAACTTTATTTAAAAAGCTCTTTTTCACCAATATTATTATTATCATTCTATTGTTAGTAGAAAACAATCAGATACTCTTCCTGCTTCTGTTTTGATAAATAAGCCAAATATTTTAGTCTTTTCTCACAAAACAAGTTTGCTTCACTCTCTTGACCATCCTAAAAGCTTTTTCTACACCTCATCATTTCTCTTGAATTCACGTGACCAGAAACACGCCAGAACCATCACAGCTGGTCAAATAAGTAGAATGACCCATAACAGGCTTGCAAGAAGCTCAGCTGAACAAATCTCTCAAAAGTAAAGAAGGGTGAGATAATTCATCTTTTCCTCCATTTCCTGATTAGGCATAAACCTGAGGGAAGGGGGTTAAATTGAAGGATAGAGTATGAGCTGTAATTTGGGATTAGTGCAGATTATTTGTGTCCCTTGGAAGTATTCATTAATTATGCTTTTATATTCCTTGGACCACCCTTGCCTCTCTCTCCTTCCCATTCATTCATACAAAGGAAATGATACATTGACATTTATACTTCACAAAGTGTTATAAAGCAAAGCTGATTCTTTTTGTAACACAAGGCTTGAGCTGTATAGATGCTGTTTGTTTTTCTAAGATTTACATGATCATGCTCCTCGCTTCTCCACTTTTAGAATGGTTATTAATATTCTAATGCTTTTGTTACATTCTCTCACACTTCAAGATATTTCCTGAAGAGAACTGTTTATCAAACCACTATTTTGTGTTTCTAAAAATGTAACTTCTCTCCTAAGAACAAAAAGAAAAACCACAACCAACAACCAAATTTCACAGAAACAAAACAGAGGAAAGCGATTAGGCAAAAAAAAAGAAAAAAAAAGTATTTGCACATATTTTAAAATCTGCTATAAAAGCTTCATCTGAGGCTTTTAATTTCTGGTTACCAAACAAGATACTATTAGACTTTTTTTTAACCTTTTTTGGTGGTGACCAAAAGACTGATGCAGAAGATGGTGGCAGGCATCAGCTCTTTATTATCCCATAGCATAACCTTTTATACCTTTCTCTCACATCACTCACATGCTTCTTGTTACAGAAATCAACACACACCTGCATTCCAAGTTGTTTTTCTTTCTTCGCAGGGATACAGCTGTAACATATCAAAGTCGAGGCTGCCTTGTATCCCCACAATTCCCCTCTTTTTTTTTCTTTTTAACTACAAATGCTGGGTTTACCATCCTCTGCAGGGCCCTTTGCAGGCAAGACAGCAAACATAGCACAAACATCCCTTGTGTAGCCTCCACCAACTCCCAAATGAAACTGTGAATTGATTTCAACTCATCCTTTAAATCTATATAGCATATACCATCAAAACCAAAATCTTAAATCCATACAATACATACTATAAATCTATACTCTTAAATTTATACAGCACATACTCCACGCAATACACTTAACCCATACCCTAAAGGTCTAAAAGCATCTAACAGTATTTTATACACTTTGGTGCCACTTATGATGACTGAGGTTGTTGTGGTGACATCCACTCCGGCTCTCCCTTTGGTTCTGGTGCTGAGTTTGCTGCATAAGCCTGGAAGGGGTTGGTTGGACGTGCTGTATCTAGGTGTGTGCCTTTGTTGCATGAATGGCCATGAGGCTGGTTAGAGCAATTTCTCTTGAAATGCCCTCCTTGACCACATCAAAAACAATTCTTAGAAACTTGCACAACTGCAGCAACTAGCTTTACAAGCTCCTCCATCTGATACTGTGTCGTTCCAACTTTGCTGCAGGCCTCAATCATGTCTACCAGAGTGGGATTTGAGACGGCCACTGGTTGTCGTGTAAATACATCTTGCAATGGAGGGGCGGTTGGCTGACAGCTCGCTCCTCCTGGCCCTACTGGCCCCAACAAATCGATCAAAACAGGCTCAGGGGCTCTGACCCGAGGCTGCACCGACTGTGCCGCCCCCCGAGGCAGTGAAATACTGCCTTCGAGATCCAGGGGATGAGGGCAACTCCCAGGCGACACTGGCAAAACAGGATCCTGCACAGAAGCAGTCACGGCGTGGGGGGGAGGAGGAGACGAAGGGGAAGCAGCCGCAGTAGGAGCACCAACCGCTGGGGTGGCGGCTGCAGTAGCAGCAGTCGCCACCTCTCTATCGGCTTTCAACTGCAGCAAGGAGTCCCGAACTGAGCACCAAGTCGTTAGCGATCTTGGGGCCGTTTTGTCTCCCTTTGTAGCTGCCTCCCATAACGCTTGCCCTGCTTCCTCCCACGTTTCAATAAAAAAGGCAGTCTGTACATCCACTCTCACCCCATTTCTTTTGCACCAAACGAGCAAGGTGCGCAACACCTGCTCCTCACATTTGATGCCTCTCCTCTGCAACACTTGCAACAAAACATTCAAAATGGATTTTTCTCCTACTGACATTTGAGTCGCCGTATCTATGTTCCCAGTTGCTCACCTGGGGTCCAGTGTCTCTTTCTGCTTTTGCAGATCATTCAGACTTTTAGGCTCTTAGGTCCGCCTATCTTGCTTGACTGGGCTCCACCGCTGGCTGCTCTTAGGTCCACAGTCACGATCCAATCATGTCGGGGGTAACCATTTGATGGTTGACGGTAGACTCCTCTTCCTATGTCCTCACATGGGGCACCATTTGATGGTGACCAAAAGACTGACGCAGAAGATGGTGGCAGGCATCAACAGGCATCAGTAGGCATCAGCTCTTTATTATCCCACAGCATAACCTTTTATACCTTTCTCTTACATCACTCACATGCTTCTTGTTACAGAAATCAACACACACTCGCATTCCAAGTTGTTTTTTCTTTCTTCGCAGGGACACAGCTGTAACTTATCAAAGTCGAGGCTGCCTGCAGCCCATTCTTGTATCCTCACACTTTCTAGCAGTGCTAAGGGCACTGTTCAAAATTATTGCAATTCCAGGTCTGAGCACTCATCTGCTCTAAAAATCAGGTCCTGTATGGGTCAAGTTGGTCATTTCCTCTGAATGAATACTTAAGAAAATGTTGGCTTTCAGCAAGTTGGTTCAGATTATGAGTCCACTCTGGCAGAGATGGGAACAGAACTTGGGTTTTCTGACTGACTGATCAAATAGCTTGACTGTGCTATCACCAAGAAAGAGATTTTAAAGAATGACTCTGAAAGGTTATTTTCATTTGAATTGCTGAGTACATAAAAGGTGTTGAAAGAAAGGCTAAAACTTCTTGAAAGGGTTTAGAAATGGTTATATTCCTAATCTGTTGTGGTAGGATTTTCAACTCCAGTGTTCAGCAAAGCTAGACTGACAAATTTATTATAGTTATAAGGCTGAGAAACCTATTAGAAGAAATACAATAAAACGTACATTTTTGTGAAGCTTTAATAGGAAAGGAAACAATTCAACAAAAGACTGAATTCTGTAAGGTGGGAAAAGTCATTTATTAAATCTTTCTAAAAAGATTGACTGACCTTTCTTTAAAAAGTGGGGCTTTTTTTTGTAAAAAATGAAAAGCTCAAGCTTCATAACAACAACCCAGTAAAAGGGTTTATTAGACACTGGCTTCTTGTGCAAGTTCAGTTATTTTTATTGTCAGTAAATGTTGGTGTTATGCAATAAGAGAAGCATTGTTGCCTCTCTAATTTCTCTCTGGAATTGAAGAAGCTCATAATAAAAGCATTCAAAATCTAAACTTAAATAAAAAAATAGAACACTGCTGCTCAGATTTGTGTGGCAAAAACCATGGGCTTTTGCCTGAGAATTCAGCTCATAAGGAAACTGTGCCAGAACTGTGAAGGTGGTGTTATTTCTTCTACTTCTGCTTACAGTAAAAGTTAAGCTATTAATATCAGGCATCTTGACAGTCATATAAATGCAAGTATTAATATTCAAAGTACTTTTTGCTGCTGTAGATGTATCATCATTACAGAATAATGTACGACCAGATGGCAATAGCATTACTTACAGTGGCTGAAAGTCATAGGGTGACTTGTACACCCAATGCAAAGGGCCTGAAACTGGTGTCCATCATCATCGCAGAGCACAAAGCTGAATAGTCCAGTTTGTTCAAAGCACTATGTGAATGCAGTTGGAAGAGTGTTTAAATAACCAGCAGTACCTGCATGTGATTGAATTCACATGAAATTAGCAGGCACTGACCTGCTCCTCAGTAAACTTGCTATGGTTTCAAACAGGAATCTCAAAGCAGGCCAAAGCTGACAGACTTTCTGTCTGTGCAGCAGGCCAAGTCAGTCTTGAGGAATTCCAACGAACCTCCACTAGGGTGTGAAAGACATAAGCTGTGGATGGTCTTGAAGCAGATGGTCAGGCATTGATCAGGTACATAATTGCAGGCACCAGTCTGAGGAAAGCAGTTTCTCAAAGCTCCCTACATAGCCTGTAAAAAACGATACCTCTGGTCCTTCCCAGCAGCTCCAAATGCTCAGCCTCGGGCCTACATCGTGGTCACGGAGAGCTGAGCTCTCTGCACTGATTAGGGAGGGAGCCAGGGAAAATCAGCCTTCCCTTGTATAAACCATCTGACATGACTCTCTCACTTAGGAGCCAAAAAGTGTATTTCTGTCCCTCTTGTTCACATGCACCTCTTTTGCTTTCAGGAGGAGCTTGGTCTCCGTGCTGGGGAAGACATACCCAGTCTACAGGGGTCAGTGAAGTGCTGATTGTAAGATCAAAGCTAAGCACCTCTATCCAAAGTACTCCAAACAGGAACAGAGAACGGTGGTTGTCCAAGAGGTTTTTTTTATTGGGTTTCCTGTGTACAGTTTAGGGAAAACAGACAACAGGAGTTGTTTGAAATAAAGTTTTAATGTACTATCCTAACTAATTTATCCTAATTTACTATCTAATTGCTGAGAAGCAATTAGATTCAAGCTAATTACTGTAAATAGTTATTATAATTACTTGTAAAACATTCAACTACCAGTATATCTGTTAAAGTCAGTAGACACCTGTACACTTTTTTTTAATAGAAGGCTTAATGTTATGACTTAAGGGCCAAACTATTTTCATGAACTCTTCAAAAAGAAGCAGCTATACCATAGACACTACTGCTGGAGAGCACCTGTTAGGGCATGTATCCCCTTGACAAGACTGAGTGGGTGTATCAGCAAACTGTCTGAAGAATTGTCTAGGCTAGTTTTAGTTTATATTTACAGAACCTTTAAGGACTTTTCTCAAAAGAAAAAAAGGTAAAAAAAAAATTTGCAGCTGAATACTGATTTTCTTAGATTTGTTCTATTTATCAGGTTTCTATCCCTACCTGAAGCGTGAAGAAAATATTATCTTGTTAGCATCTTTTTATCAAGAACATTATTTTTTTCTTTGACACTGGACAGAGTCTGGCCTGTCATGATGCACAGTTTTATACCACACTTTGATAGGCACACAAACCAGCTGGAGTTCCACCACTTCTGCACCCTCACACACAGAGCTCTCAGTTCCTCCTCTTCACAGAGGTCTTCCAACTCTTTTTCTGAACTTGGCCCAATCGTCTCTAGTTTGGACTATTTTTGCACCAGCTGATCGGTGCTGAGCCCATCCTGGTCTGCTGTTTGGTTTCTGGTTCACCTGAAACAGGTTTCCTGATGTCCGGGGGCAATTCCAACAAGCACACACAGATTACATTAGTTTGTCTAAGCATACAGTAATGTGCTGGAAATTTTTTTCAACAATATGTGACTTCCAAATGTGTACCAGTATTTCCCACAACAAATACACACCTTTAGCTACCGAAAAACCCAAAACGCAAATAGAGGAATGTGTTGTTGAGTTTTCCTACCATTTATGAGCTTCATCTCAGCTCTAATACTACTACTACAGAGAAGACAACAATTTGTAATGCAGGACAGGGAATGGTAGGGGACTTGCCAACAGAAAGGTTGAGAGCTAGTCTCTGAATATTGGAACTTGAGGGCAAAGAGGAATTAGAAGCCCATTTTTTACCCTCCTAAGTTTGATACTTTATTAGCTCACTCCTGCTCTGGGAGGGCATTTCCTTACATGCCTTTGCCTTTTACTTGTGGTAACTTATAGCAGCTTCACATAGGGCTTGTGTAGTTGATTGAAATGCTATTGACAGCCTCTGCAGCTGATAGAAAAAACCGCCAGAAGCCAAGGTGATGGCCACAAGCTGCTCTCTCTGATGGGATTTCATGGCTCTCAGACTGTCCCCTAGGCTTGCTGCATTTTACCAATGATATCACTCAACAAATGTTTATGAGCAGATAGACCTCAGACCTTAATATGGATATTAAGCTACTGTACCAACAGAGGTGCACCTCCAAAAGGTAAGAGAAGCAAAAAGTGGAAAGCAAAGCAAAAACCCTAAAATATCTGCATTTCTTTAAAAAAGTTTTGAAGTGGTTTCATATAAGAAAACTCCTGTCTTAGAGTTTTCCCTTTGGAATATTGGTGTCTTGCAATTCCAATATATAAAAGCATTTCCTTTTTTAAAAACTGACATATGGCGAAAATTGGTAGCAGTAAATAAACGCACATAAAGCTAAATCGTGCCATCCTAAATGTTAGTAAAAATGACAAAATAAAATACTATCTATATAAACTATGCACAGGTGTGTAGCATATTACAAGCAAAAAACATTTCTTGCAATTATAAGCCCACAGTATTTATTTCACTTGTCTGTAATTACATTTTATACATGTTTGTTTAGTAATATCAATCCAAGACATCATTTTGAGGATATAATTAACTGCATGTTAGAACAGAATGTCTTTGACTGTTTTTGTGTGTTGAAAGAGAGAAAAAGCTTTGTTAGCTATATTTAACTGCCACCTAGTGTCAGAATCCACCAATTTCACTCAGAAAACCCTCTAAATTTTCAGAGCAAAATCAAATTGCAGGGTTAAAAAAGACCTAGGGTCACAATGCTCCCATTTCAGCGCTAACATTAAGTCCTTAATCCATACGGACAGTAAATACAGATCTCAGGGTCCCACTGGCAGGTATCTGGTTTTCAAATTTTTATAGCAGTGATCCAACAGTAGACTCATATGAAGATAGCAGCATCTAATGACGACAGAATCTGGGTGGAAAAAAGGCTTTTTATAAAAATTATTAAAGGTGGGGGTTTTTTTCTGAAAGATGCACATCGTAAGAGGAAGCTAAGGCAGGGGCACACGTGACATGACACACATGTAACAGCAGGACACACTACAGGTGTACACTACACTTGAGGTGCCAGTGCATTCAGATATGCAGGAGAAAGCCTTTCCCCATGTACACAACTTCCTTCCCCAGCTCTGTATGCTGACCATGACACCATATGGTCTGGAATATCACCTGGATCGGTTGGGATCAGCTGTCCTGACTGTGCTCCTCCCACTTCCTTGTGCACTCCCACAAGATGGGGTAGAAGAAGAAAAGACCTTGACTCAGTGTAAGCCCTGACCAGCAGAAAAAAAACCATCCCTGAGTTATTAGCACTGTTTCCAGCACAGATTCAAAACACAGCCCCAGATCAGATACTGTGAAGAAAATTAAGTCCACCCCAGCCCAAACCAGCATGTGGGGATTTCTGGCTATTACCAGCATTATTTTTTTTCAATAAGTTTAAAGCTTATATTCTTGACAAATTCAGAACCAGTCTAGGTTAAAATAAGAGTTTATAGCTCAGTAGCTATGAACTTCACTAACTGTCACATAAGGCAGCCATTAGAAAATGATGGCTTCCATCCTGTCTCTGTTTCTGCAACACTGAACAATTGATAGTATCTGTAACTTAACTAAAATGCTCTTTGCATCTTATCACAAATGGCATCTATAATGGTTTATGTAAACCAAACAATTTGTCTCTTCAATTTGTCTCTTATCTTCCTGAGATTCATTAACTGCTACAAAGAAAGAAAGATCAAAGCCATTACAGAGAGCTGGCGTAGCTCAAAGTAGAATATGCAAAACATTTGGGCTTTCTGTTACATTTAGTGAGACCATAACAATTAGCTTTTCGCACCAAATGAGGACTGACTCCTACACCTCGGTGACATTTATTGGAAAGCCTTGTCTTTAAATCGCAATGATAAAAAAAAATTTAAATAAGTTTTTAAGTACTATTTATCCTGACTGCTACAATAAGCAAGGGTAAGTTGACAAGTATATTAAAGAACTTCTACTTGTGTCATGAAGTGAATTAATGTGAATTTGTTGCAGAAATATAAAATCAGAGAATGAGAAAAAAAATAGAAAATATAAAGAGATGAAAAATCACAAGAAACAGCTTCTGATCAGCAGTAAGAAAGGCTTGTGATGAGGTGTCAAACTAGGATGAGAGAATACTTAGATAGAAAACATTTAGGCAAGACAAGTACTTTCAGAGCAGCTTTTAGAAATCTGCAGCTGCACATGTGCATAAATCTATTGGGCACCAATGAAATGGAAAAAAAATATTTTTCAGCTTTATCTAGCTTGGAATTTTTTGGTTTTTGTTTTTTCTGAAGGACAAACCATTTACAGAAAAAAAGGTGGATTCATTGTGCTTTTTTATTTGAAGTATATTTTGATGTAGGTTTGCCTATAAAGGACTAGACTCGCCTCAGCAACTCTTCAGCTTTCAGGCCGGGAAGGAACTCAGCTCTGACACACAGAGAACACTGGCAGAATCACACCAGAGGGTTTGGAAACCATGTGGTGAACCGGGCTGGCGCTGCGGGCGCTCTCCCGCGTAGGACATGGAAGACTGTGCCTTGCACAGAGGAAGGAACATTTGTTTTAAGGCGAACACCGGCTGAGCCCGTCACGGCTCCGGCGCGTGAACGCTGTGAGGGTAAGCGTGGGCACGCACGGCCCACTGCCGCCGGCCGCCCCTCCGCGCTCCCGCCCCGCGCCGTGATTGGCCCCGCGCACTCTCGCTCCTCCAATCCCAGGGGAAGGCCCGACCCCGCCCACCGAGGCGGCGGCTCGGCTCCACCTTTCCGGCCGTCCCCATGGCAGTGGCGGTGGGGGGGTGTTGTAAGATGTGCTGGAGACCATGGCGGGTGATTGCTTTCCTTTTCAAAGCCGGCGAGGCTAAAGGTAAACCAGCAAGTGTATTTGGAATTTTATTTTTATTTCCCGACTGATTCTCCCGCAATCATACGGGATGGTACATTTCAACGACATCGTAAATCCAGCCTCCCCCCCCTTCCCAATGGTAGTGCTCAGGCGGCGCGCGGCCCCGCTGCGGCCATGGTACTCCGGCCCTGTCAGGGCCGCGGCTTGAAGCGGAGCGGCCGCAGGTCCTGAGGTGGAGGTGCTGTCCTTGGCCCGAGGGGCCTCCCTGGGGCTGCTGGAGATCCGGGGACTGCCGGGGACGTTCATCCCGGGCCGCCTCAGGCCTTGGCATCCGCCCAGGGCAGCAGCGAGTGAAGTGGTTGCCCTACGGTGCACCGGGCGGAGGATGCTCAGGCTGGTGCTAGTTTATTGCTCCTGTTGTAAGCTACAGGCGCCCCTAAAGACAAGAGGTGCGTGCGGCGGGGTGCTCTCTGGCTTCTCCTGTCGCCGGTAAAGTTGTGTCGTAAAGAGCACGAAGTGCCCCGGCTGAGAGAAGGAGCACTGAAGGGATGTACTCCATGTTAAACAAGGTGAAACATTAGCAACAGGCCAGGTGAATAGAAGTCTTTTCACATGTGGTAAGACATGCATCCCTAGAAGATGCACCCCAGCTTCAGCAGAGGCCACGTGTAAATCACTGGTTTCAGAGTTATGTGTGACATGTGATAGTGAGGAGGCCTTAACTAATGTTATCTTGATGAGCACTTTTAGCTCTCCCGCACTTTGACATTATGAACATGTTAAAAGTTATTTAATTTTACTTAAGATGACAACAACACAGTCACCTCTTAGGTGAAAAAAAATAGGCAAAACATTTTCAGCCTTCTGAAGAGTGCTGTAGGATCTTTATTTGCATCACTGGGCAGTTGATCTCCTTAATAGCTCAGGAAAAAAAACCCAGTAAGTTCTAAACAATTTAAGCTGTATACTCCCTTATATACTGAGTTACAGTGCTGAAAAGCTGAGCTCAAGAAGTTATCACTTAATTTTTCAAGCATTAAGATGTTAAACTTTAGTTGCTTAAGTTTCCTTTAGTAGCTTAAGTTATATAGTTTAATCAAGTTACTTAGTTTAATTGTGCCTGTACTTAAACATAGTTTCCTAGGAACAGGTCCCTGTATCTGTGAGAAGTAGTTTACAAGTATAACTTTGTGTTCCATGTAACGTGATAAAAGCCAGAAATCAGTAATGTAAACAGTAATAGACAATTTATGCAAGTGCAGAGTGTGTGTGTGATTGTAAGCATCTGAAACTCGAGAAAACTCAGTGCTAAATCTGAAACTGAAAAAAAATCGGTTCTTTCATAAATTATTAGAATACAGTAGCATTTTCCTAAAACATATTGTGAACATTAGTAGTGTGAATGTATTCAAAGCATAATGTGGCAATGTCTTGTGGCAGGTTTTGTGTAGATAGCTGACATATAGATATGATGTGTGCAGCTTTTTAACCAGAATTGTTTAATACTGGAAAGTGTATGTTAATGTACATCTTTAGAAGATTTAAATTTCGCTTGGTTTCCCTTTTATAGAGTACAAAACCAGGGCAAACAACTGAAGATGTCATCCTGTTTGGCTCAGGAGGTTCACCTTGCTAGAAGACATGAGGAAATGTGAGTAGTTTGTGTTGGGTCTTGTGAGATTCTCCCTGCCTGCACATGACCCTACCCTCCGTGCCAGGGAATCTGAGCTCTGCACAGCACAGTCGTGCTTCAGCAAGGGGCTGGAGTTCCAGGAGGTGGCACTCTTCCTTTAGGAACCATGGGAATTAGCATCCTTGCCTGCTGTTCAGAGTATTTAGGTTGATGAGGTTTTTGACTTCCAATGGTGATACTGGTTTAAGATCTCCATTGTTAATCTGTCACCGTTAAATTCCTATTTGGGGAAAGTAATTGGATTCTCTCACTCAAGACCTCAATTATAGAACTGCTTCTTTGTTGCCCTGTAAATGCAAATTATGAAGCAAATACAGTAGCTATTCAGAAAAATTTGCTTTTCTTGTAACAACTAGTATGTGCCAATGAGCAAATGTAGTACTGATCAAGTCACCCCAACCCACCCTGTCTTTCCGTCTTCTGGGAGATTCAGCATTTGAAGACTACTGGTTGCAACATTATAGCTCCGTACGAGCACAGCAGGTGATGCCTGCCTGTACCTTTTCCCTCCCCCAGCACACCCACCCTGCAGCCGGCTTAATTAGCCCCATAGTTTTGAGAAAACTGGGTAAGGTAAAAAGGTTATTTTCTAGCTCCTGAGCAAAATGTTCTACCCACTTAGCAAAATGTTTTCCTTTGTAGACTGTCTCAGAGATCAGAGCTGCTACAGCAGATGGAGACTTATCTAAGAGACAAAAAGACTAAAAAGACATGGCAAACTCAAGCAGCTGATGCAGCTCATAAAAGGAATGCAGCACTTTTAAATGTAAGTTTCTGCAACTACCAGGAACCGCATCAAAATGTCATGGTTATGTAGCTTAGATAATTAAAAAAAAAAAAAAGAAAAAAAGAAATGTTTGCTCTATAGTTGTCATTTGAGTTCTCTTTTATATGGTTCCCTCTTCTGGAACTTGACCAAAAAGTATTAAATGATAAGTCTTCATTATCCGATGGCATCACTACCTATTTCCCGTGCCCTTCTTACAAAAGCCTAGTGGTGGCAGCTGCTACTATGTATTTTTATTTTTTTAAGTACATGTAGAGATGTAACACATGCTAGTACATGTCTGCCTGAGAGAACTTAGGGGTCTGTCAGGACTCACAGCCTCCCTATGCTTTGATTCAAGATATAGGAATATGTTAGAAAATGGGCTGACCAGGCTACAGTGGTTTAGGCCAAGGGTAGGAACTGTTCTCCCACTGTGATTGTGTTAAGTTGTGGAAGAGGTTCTCAGTTTAACATTTTTCTCTAAGGAGGTGTAGAGCAACTTCAGGCATTTTAGTTTCAAGTCTGTAAAAGCAACGTTTGGTGTTTCTGGCTCTTTGTAGGGGTGACACCGTTAATAATGTTCATAGCTGTTCGAAGACCAGTTGTCATATTTAGGTAATATTTGTTTCCTAGATAAATTCAGCAGACATTGGAGAATGGGCAATTTAAAAGATCTGGGTTTGATGGCAGGGACTGGAATACTAAAAGGCTCCTGTGGAAACCCTAGCTCAGGCATCTGAGTTTGGAGAGATGCACTTGACCACTGACGTGATGCATCTGAAAAATGTATGTTAGTTTTTCAGGAGACAGCAGCAAACTGAACCTCCTGTGCCTTTTCTTTAGGCTCCTACTTATTAAGGGGCCATAATGCATGTATTGTGTTTATTGAAAAAGTAAGTTTTACTCTAGAAAATTACAAGATTAATTTGTGTCACCAGAATTTCTTTTTTTCATGCAGACCCTGGTTCAGATTTAAAATGTTCACATTTTGGGTGGGTATAATTCTATTGCATTAGAGTTTGTATTTAAGTGGGAGTTATATTTAGAGAGGTGCAAACAAGGCAGAACAGTTAGCCAGGAATGCCTTCTTAACTATTCTGTGACAAAGAAGATTTTTCGACTTGGGCTGGTGAACTGATGCGTTCTGGACAGGGGCAATCAACCTCCCCTTTATTTGGTATAGTAAGTGTAGGTGCTTCAGTGAGAGGCTGGAGACAAATGAATGGTTTGGTTATTTTTTCCATAGCTGCTACTCTGTTGATTTAGTAATTTCAGCCATTATGACTTCCATTTTCCATATGCATTTTAGGTTAGATTTTTACTTCATAAATATAGGGTTTTATAAATTGTGTTTATGATTGCATTCTCAGTTTACATATGCAGGCAAACACAATAAATGCAAGAGTATATTTCTCCATCCTGAAAGCTTTATTTTATTGCAAATGGTAACAATAGCTCAGACATATACAGAGTGTAAATATTTCTGCAGTTAAACAGATATTTGCTATCTTCTGTCACATCCTCAAAATTGTTCCTTTCAAGTGTCAAAAATGTTGGTGTTTGTACAGAAAAAGCAAAAACATATGTATCAAAACAAATTCTGTTGCAGGATAAAGTAGCATAAATCAATTTAAATCTATTAATTTTATCCTAGTTTTAACAAGCATGCACTCCTGCAGATGCTTTTTGATAACAGAAGAAAACAGGAAAAAAAGATCTATGCAGCATAATATATGAGAAGCTTGAAAACAAGACTGATTAATGTGCCAGCTTCAGAATATTGTTCCTGATACCAGGCACTGTACATTTCACAGTTACCATGTGGAGAGTTGTTGATTTGGCCTACTCAAAAATACATGGACATGACGAAGTGTTATTTTTTTATTTGCATTTCTGGTTTTCTGCATGTAAGCAAAATCAGTTGTTTTCAGTAATAGATCATAGCAAAAGCCATTTTTCTTTCTCTGTGCTAGTTGGAATTTATGCACAAGAAAGATTTCAAAATTAATTTAAATTCTAATCAGTAGGAAGCAAGGAACTAACCTTTTTTTTTTAATTGAAATTTTGACATTATAAGCATTTGTTCAGCATTTGAACATAATTATCAGGGTGTTTTCCTCAATGTCTTTAGAGGGAGACTGCAGATTAGGGAAATCTGTATCATTTGGTGCTTATATAATGTTGTCGTAATAAAAGCAGAAATTAGACTAGTATTTGTAATCTAATTTATGACATTTGTTTCTCAGTGATATTTCTTGTGTTTAGAAATATGTATTACTGTGTAACAGCTTGTAACATGAAATAGAAAAGAGTATGCTATATAGTAATTAGTACTGGAAAGGTAATTTAGAACAAATTTGCTTTCCTTCCCAGGCATGCAATTCCAGAATTATTTAAGTGGGATTCTGCCAGACTGATATCAATATAAGTGACAGCTGAATTTGGTCCCCTAAAAGCAATGCATGTGTCATGCATTCCATTTTACCTCTGGGGAAGGGTCTTGAATTGTTTTTGTTCCAGTCCTTGTGGTTTTAGGGGAAGCACTGTTGAGATGCTCTCTTTTTTTCCGTACTGTGACATATTAGATTAGCTGGTTTTTTTCTGAAGAAGTTTATACTGCTGATGTATTTATTTTTAAATTGATGACCGGGATTTATTTTTCCTGCAAAGCTTACCAGTTGTGTAGACACACAAGAAGTGCCATTTAATCTTTCAGTAGTTTCAGTTATTTTCTAAAGCATACTACACCTTCCAGCAAAAATTTCTTTCCCTGTCTGTCATTAAATCAGTATTCTGAATGACAATAGACTGCACAACACAAGCTGGAGTGAGCAACGAAAAGACGTGTCCAATATCTAGGCTATACCAAAATGACCTTCTCTACTAAACATATATGCACAACTGCTGTCTCCTTTCTTGCCTGAAAGACACTCATTTCTTATCACCATAAACATTCCAATGATTTGGCTGAGTCTATAAAGAAATAATGATTGATATTCTTCTTCCTTCCTTTTAAAGTTCCTACAGTAATTAGGAAGAAGGAATCAGAAAGGAGGAAAATCCTGTGGAAGGATATGAGGTGAACATTACTGAATGATCCTTTATTCAGTATGGTTCATTCTGGTGGTAACTTCTCCAGACTTGGCTTGAGCCATTCTGATACGAGCTTCATTTGGTGCTGTTTGTGTCTATCTGCTCTAAGTATGTGCAACAGAGAAATTCCTTGCTTAAGTCACTTAAATCTGTGTTGGCCTCTGTTATTTTGACATCGTGATTTCAAATGGTTTATGTCCTTTTTCCTGTTCCCTCATTATGTTTATCACATTAGTCTTTTCTTACCTGAGAAGGGGCAGCCATTTGCTGCTTCTGAGAATTTGGATAAATCTGAGACTTAGTTTACTCTTTCTCAGACATCCTTTAGCTTCCTACAGTGGTATGGATTTTACTGTAGAAAAGGGAGGAACAGTTTTGCTTGGATTAGGTTTGCAATTATGTACAAGAGAATATTGTAAAAGAAATTAATGAAATAAAATAAGATGAACACTAAATTGAACAATCTGACTGTATCTGTGTCGCTAAGTTGAACTTCAGCTGACAGTAAGGCTGGTTTTTTGCTTTTATGAATCATACTCTACTGAACTAAACTTGACTTGAACACTGTTTACTTATTGATGTATTCAGACTGGCTATTATTCAATACGAGTAATCATGTTTGGTCTCTCTTGTGGATATGCTCCTCCAGAATCTCACTCTTCTTTTCAGCAGCAGTGGTGGTGAATATTTGGGAAGTCCCTTTGGGGAATTTCCTCTCTCATTTAGTTTTTCTGTTGTACTCTTCACACCCGCTCTCTGCTCCCAACGCTGCCATCTGCTATACTTTCTTTCCCCCTCCACTCTGTTCAGCTTTGGCTTCTTCACACCCCACTCCCACGTCCCTTTCTGTCTCTCTTCATCTGCCCACCACTCAATCTCTTCAATGTTTGGGTATGGAACTAAGCCCACAAGAACGGGTCAGAACTTTAAAGGGGGAGGGTGGTTAGTATGGGGGCATGCTTTGATTTTTTTGTTGCTGTTGGTTTTTTTAGTTGTTTCATTTTTAAAATATTTATTTGGGCCTCTGTGAATCCAGAACACATCCACTGGACAAGCAGAAACCCAAATACTGATTTTTTTTGTAAGAAAGCTATGTGAGGTGCATTGTCATCCAAGTTTGTCTGGTGAACAGCTTGCTGCAGCTCTACATTTTTGTGCACATGTTATGCATGCATATTAGCAAGTCATCTTTGTCTTGAGAAGTAAAGATCTTGCACATAATTTGCCTAGTTACTTTACAGTTACAGTAGCTAGAATATATACTTCAGTCTTATGCAGCACGGAAAAAGATGTTCCGTTCCCCTCTATTTCCTTAAGTTTTATACAACAGAATTTAACTGATTTAACTGATCTCTCTGGTGTCCAGAGAGAATAGCAGTGTTTTACAGCACAAGTCTTACTTGGTTGTGAAATGTGCTCTTGTATGAAAAGGGTGCAGCAAACGTATTTAGCAGATGTAGGGTGTTAGTCTAAGTAGTACAAGTTGTATTTCAGAATAACTAAACAAAGATTTGAACCTCAGTGTTATTATTTGAATGCTGTTTAGCTGTAATAGATTTATTTAGTTAATTTAAATGTCTTTATATGTGTATTTTCCTTTTAAAATTCCCAGTGCTTGTTTTTAAAATGTATTTTGCCTGTGTTTTAGGATATAGAAGCAGCAGAAAAAAGGCTGCAAGAAAGAATGTGTTTACTTCCACATCCCGATACTGTTAAGTTAGAAGTAAGTCCTAGAACTCTGTCTTTTCATTTGTTTTCATTTGCTCTTTACCAAATATTTTGTTGTTTTTTTTTTTTCCTGAGGCATGTTCTTAAAGTGAAAATAATTGATTTTAAAATCCAGTGACTGGTATAGCCAAAGGCCTGTGTACTGTGTAGCAAGCTGAACCTAAATTCTGGGACAAGGTCCCTAGATTCTGGAGCATTCTGGTGGAAATATTTAGCAGCTTTCAGATATATACAAACTTCTATTTAAAAATGGAAGTCAAATATAAAAAATTAATATTGTGAATATCAGAAAATTACTGTGTTTACTGTGTCAGAGCTATTTAGTTTGTTTTATATGGTCATCCCATTCTCAGTTTACCACAGGTTGTCATCTTTACATCTCAGGGTCAACAGTTTATCAGCATGAACAGAGAAAATTTCACATCAATTATTTAGAGTTGTATAGAAGCTTATGAAAAGTACTGCAGCAGGAACACTCGATTCTTTTTTTTTCTTCTCAACCTGCAGTCCCTAAAGCATTACTTAAAGACAAAAATTTTGAGCAGTCAGATTCCCATTTGTTTCTTGCCCCAGTGGTTTTTGTGTTCTGTGCTGTGTGGTGGCTTGGTTCCCACAGTCACAGGAGCAGTGTCCCATGCTGGTGTGGGTGCCGGGGCCCTGTCAGAGCAGGGCGAAGGGCCGGGTTTCAGCACTGTCAGCTGTGAAGAGAGGTGTATTGTGCCTCAGCTTCACACTTGCTGGGCAAGTGTTGTCATGCTTAGGCTATTACTTAAAGGAGATGCATCCCTTCTTGTTCTGGTTACTGTTCAAAGTTTTCATCTGTCATTGCATTTTGTAAATAGCCTACTGTGACTGTGACAGGGTGCACACTGGGTATGCCCCTTCAGTAGCTTTTTAATTATTTTTAGCCATTTTTATGCGAAAGGGTACACTTTTTCCTGAATACTTGTACATTTTGAATGATGCTACGAAGATGCCAACCTACTAATATTAAACATTAAACCTATTTTGACTGTGTTCAGAAGTAGTTTTAGACTCTCAAGTACTTTTGAGATACCTCTAGAGTTGCTTGGGTCAGTTAGTCCCATGGTAGGTGTTAAGCTGCTTGTGGTGTGTCGAGCGAAGTCCGCACAAATTGGAGGCTGCAGAGCGATTGCTCGTGGGTGCAGAATGTCTGCGCTCTGCAGCAGTGGTGAAATTTTGGAGAGAAGAGAGTTACTATTTGAAGGAGAAGATCCTATTTCAGGTTTTTTCTTTTATGCCTCTAGAGAAGAGTGTTATAAATAGTGGAAAAAGAAAACTTTCTTTCATAGTACAAAATTCTTGTGCATGCTTTGTTCCAAAACACTTCTGAGCATATTTCACTCAGCCATATATGTGTCTGTATTAATATACTCTGAAAGTTATGGCTATAATGGATCCCCAGCTTGCTGAGTCGGAGTAGTTTTGTGTGACAGCACATATGCTTGTCAAAAAAGATTCTTTGAGTAAATCTGTTGAAGAAAATATTTTTGTAAACCTGCAAGAGCCATAGTTATATCTGAGTTACATGTAAGGATCAAAATGATTAGCCAGGAATCTAATACTTTGCAGGGAGATCTTCAGTTTTGTGCTACACTTCTCCTTCATTATATACTTAAGTAAAGAAAAAAGGCCCACTACATGTGTATCATAACTGTTTTCTACTGCAAAATTACATTTTTCTGAATGGACATCAACGACAAAGAATATATACGTGGATTGATTAAAGTGTTATCTTAACACAGTTCTTAGATCACATTATTTTATGGGGAAAAAAAATGATACCTGAAACTTAAAATTTTCCTGAAAATGCTACAAAGTTATCCTTAGGACACCAACACAAAAATGATGAATGATGAATAACACAGATAAATAATTGCTAAATTTATTACTCAGAGGCACAGTGGAAGGGTTGGATGATCCACAGTGGTTCTCCTAGACCACAAGCTAAATATACAGCACTTTTTAATTATTATTTGTTATCCAAATACTGGAGATGATTCGTCAGTGAGTTATCAAGTCTAAAATTTTACTCAATTATTTTGAACTATAGTTCTGTATAGTACTGTAAACTTTTCTAGGATAATCAATTTACATTGGTAAATGTGCAGCTTTCATTTCTAACATTTTTTCCACTGCAAAATTAAATTCCAGTAACGTACATACTTAAATATAAAAGCTGCTTTTGGAAAAGTATATAATCATGGAAAGTAGTTTATTAAAGGTACTGTAGGGTCTAAACTGATGTGTTGCTTACCACAAGAGGGCACATTCAGTCACTTCACAGCTTGTCCTGCAGAATGAAACATTTCCAAGCTGATATTTTGTATCATACAAGAGATTTAAAATTTCGTATGTTAAGTACGTTGTTCTTTTCTGAATTGCTTTACTCTTAAAGTAAGATTTAATAATGCATTGCATATCTATATTGTTTTAAACTGGCTGACACAGATTTTGAAATTAAGTTTATTTTTTCTTATATCTTTCTCAGACTGTCTATTGGACATCAATAAAAGAATCTCTTCCCAAGTGGGAAGAGTTTCTTTTAGGAAGAGCAGAAGTTCCTATTGGCTTTAAGAAAATGAAAGCTACAAAGCAGAGCATAAACTACCCAGAAGAAGATTCACAAAAATAAACATTTTAGTTTCATTTTGTTTTGTAATTCATCGCTTAAGCAGAGAAGGTCATCCAGATCAGGCAACAGAATATCATGACATTAAACTGAAATGTAAATAATTTAAATGAAAATTAATTATATAGGATAATTTGATTCCATTGTTGCATTGTGTACAATTCCTTATTTTTATTCTGTACTAGAGAAGCAATCCTCAAACAGGCTTTTAGGATCAAGAATGAGAAACATTGGTGTATAGATTCCCAGAAGAGTTTTATGTTATTTTTAACCCTCTGCTTCTACATATAAGTGTGATAAGTAAAGACAGAATCTTGCATTATCTTTCTTCACTTCAGTCATCTGTGCTGCATGCCTGCTCAGGGATGAGGGAGAAAGGAAGAATTTGCTGTTAGCAGAAAAGGCAGACTGTGCGTCAAAGTAGCCTTGGTTTAGCACCAGGAATCTGTGGAAGAACCTTAATGAGAGCAGTTGTAGAATGAACAAACTTGAGTTTCTGCATCTTGTTTTCCCTGATTTTTGTCATTGCCACTTTCATCACTTCTACACCTCCTTCTGCCTACATTGTATTTCTTGTCTAACGGGTGGGCAAACAAATCTCTAGGGCTTTTTGCCACTTCTAGGCTGCTCTTAATGCTATTTTCTTTCTGCTGATATAATCTACAAGTGAGAACTTTTTCCGAGACATGAAAAGTTTGAAAGAAGCGAACTGAAAGGTAGCTGGCAGTGGCTGTCCAAGAACAAAACATACACAGAAGTTGAGGATATGTATTCCTTTTCAGCCTTTAAACAGCTTCTCAGCTTTCACCTACAGAGGTACAGTATCAGTGAGTTTTAATTGTACTGAGCTAACTAGGTATCAAAAATTCACTGGTACAGAACTTCTAAAAGTGTCAGCTCAGTGGAAGATCCTTCCTAGTGTGTGACATGGCCTGCAGAAAATTAATCTTTCCTAAGCAAAAGAAGCCTAGAAAAGATTAATTTCTTTTATTGTTAAGAACCTGGACTTGAGTCAATATACTGTTAAAATTTTATCTCCTGCGACGTCATTCCACCCCCAACCTGGAAGTAGTAGGAAAAAAAAAAAAAGTACCTCTGCCAGTGTCTGAGGATATGAAAATGTAATGATTACAAATATTGCTAGGCTGCTAGTTATCTGAGCTATGCCTCTTCATACTACATAGAGACCCCACTATTCAAAAAAAATTATATCCCTATGTATCATGAAGAATCACTGACACAATAAAATCAAAACTTAAGGTGCAATATAAAATTGCATATTTTCCACAGGGATATTAAGAGTTCATTTTAAACTTTTTCTATTGAAGTGTCCATTAAACTGATAACTTTTTACAGAAACTGCCATCTTAGAATTATCCTGTTGAGTGGGTGTTGGTGTTTGTAACAATAACGTTGTTTTCATAATATGTGATGGCAGATTAGCACGCTTCTCTGCAGTGTTGTTAACAGTTGTAATTAAGGAATAAACAGTAAAGGGTGTCAGTCCGATGACAATTTCATCTATAGTGTCACAATACAAAATGTCACAAAATATTAGAACTGTTATATAACTACAAAAATATCAAATTAGGCTTTCATCTTACAAGCTGAGAGCTTAAAAAAAACTTGGCATAGAGACCATTGCAATTTTATACCTACTCAGTGTTCTGTCACAAAGACAACTTGGTAATATTTTCTTCTGTAAACTCACAATGTGATTCTCAGTCTGATTTAGTGGGAATGTGTATGATCTTACAGTTGTAGAGCTCACATTTAAAAAGCAACTAATTGGAACCGGTTGAGCACACAAGAAGGGAAAGCCTATTATACATGATGCTCAGAATGAAGGGATGGACGAGCAGTTAGTTGCTAACAAAGAATAGAATTCATCCCGTTCTTTGCATCCAAAGGGAAATCACTTAAACTAAAATCTGGGCCCCTAAGTGCTTTATACATGCGAATAATCCGGGTCTTTATCTCTTTCGACTCCGCCTAACCACTGAGACACAATGCAGATGCTCACTATCTCCTTGCCCTTGTGATTTCCTCTGGAAGGAGATCTAAAAGTGTGTGGACATTGAGGGCATGGCAGCTCGATGGGTGAGAATTTGGCAACATGCATGAAAGGCACCCCAAGCAGGGTTAGAGTAGTCACCATGCCACAGTTAGGTGCTCACATAGCATGCCTGAGAGTAAAATGAAATTATCTGCAAAGAAGGAATTTAACTTTTTTTACTGCACCATAACTTTAGAAGCAATAGGACAACTAGTTCAAGGAAAACTATGTAGGAACATGTCCAGAAAAGGAAAAACTGAATGAAGAGAAACATTTAAAGCAGTAATAGCAGTGTGTAGGTGACTGTGGTCAGAGACAAGAGCCTTCGTGTTGGCTTGTGGTTTGAAACAAATAAATGCAACTGCCTATAACTGTGAAATAGCACAGCAATAGAGGCAGGGGCAACACAGCAGGGCCACTAAGGTGCAGGAGCAAGTGTCTCCTGAGCTGGGGCACACAGTGGCAAGGGACATAATTATATGGTATCTCCTGTTCTACTTAGATTTGTTGAGTATAATTTACCATGGCTGGGCTAGCTTGATACTTGCCTTTTCATAGATACAGATTTGAGAAAGCAAATGTTAAACTTTAGTGTACTTAAAAAAATGTTAAGAATCCCCCAAGGTGATTTCTACTGATATGATTTAATATTGGTCTCCTATGAGATCTTGAATGGGTATTCTTCACCAAGTCAAGGCAGTTACCTCAAACATGTAGTTATACCCCATCTTATCCCAAGCTTTTTTGTATCTCAAAAAATACAAAATATAGATATTACATCATATATATCTTCTGTAATTTCCTACCCATCCTGAGTAAATGTTTTTTCTCTCAAAAAAAACCACAACACCCCCCTCCAAAAAAAAAAAAACAACAAAAATACCCCCAAACAAACAAACAAACAAACAAACCAAAACCAAACCAAACTTCTTACTCTGTAGTCTTGACTTGCTGCTTGCCCTTTTGTGTTACAATACATCTATACATAAGATGCAGTGGTCCTAGGGGTCTGTTGCTTCTTGTGCTTGTCTGGTAGGTGGGGGACAGCAATTAAGTGAAGAGCAGTGGGGAAACCCAAAGGTTTTTCCTATTTGTAAGTTAATCTAGGAGTGTCTTGCAAGAAGAAATAATTGATCATATTTTTCTAGGTTAATGCACGGATGAGTAACCCCAATACTAACACAGGAGCACAGCCTGTTCACCCATCTTGTCACCTCTACCATCCCATTCCCAAGCTTTTTACTTTCTCAGTTATTCTGGCTGTGGGGGCAGGAGCAGAAGGCAAGGCATGTTACTTTTCCCTAGCATAAGAAATTTCTTACTCTGCAGAATCTTTCACGAGCCTATTAGTTTAATTTGAGAGTACATTTGAAATAGTAAGTTGGTTTAGACCCATGATATTTGACACTGTGGTATCCTCTTGATTGTATTTATTCAGGGTCATAGTTTCATTGAAGTTGGGAGCTAATTTTTAGGCTGAGCTTATAATTTTTCATTTCTGTCTTTTTCATTTACAAAGAACAGGTTGGGGATGTAGATGCTCAGTTTGAGCTTATTGATACTGAAAAATAAGAAAACCAAATTTAAAATGGAATGTACTTGTAGAGGTTATATCTGAAAGAAAACATTATTTACTCCATAATGGTAATTTTCATAATATTTTAATAGTTGTGTTCAGATACAACTTGACCTTAAATATCACCCCAAATGCAAGCTGTTTTAACATATTTGTGATGCTAAGGTCTTCATTACTGTGATATTCTGTTTGCTCAAGGATTATAATCCATGGATATACTGTGTTATACTTGAAATAAAGCTTTGATCCTGTAGTCACTGCCTCTTGGATCTCAGTGTTGCATTGCATGTATGAGTTGGATATAAGTTGGTGACTGCTGCAGCCAAGTGTGAACAGCGAGTAGGCCAGTGATAAATACTTTGCTTAGGTATGGTATTTATTTTCCTCTGACTCTGATATGAAATATTGATCTGATGAGTGAAGATTAAAATCTCAGAAGTTTACTGCTGAAAAATCCAAATGTAATGAATCCCAGATCGATTATTTGCACTCTTCTAATTGTTTCATAATAAGTGTGAGCTAAATTACTTCAGCTATGCGATTACTAGGAAGATGGTAGATAGAGATACTTAAACCCTTGCTAAGGAAACAGGTGGGGGAAAATTCTTCTTTAGTACATCCTCCTGCTGTGTGAAACTCTTTGTCTTTGCTATAAATAGGGTGATTTAATTTGGGAATTTGCTACTGCTTTTAAACACAGCTAAAACAGCTCTTGAAAATGCGCTAAGTTGTACCCGCTGTGTATGTAGTCTTCCAGTTGTAGCTTTTACGTTTGACTTACTCTGGATCCGTCTGTTTTTTAATGCATGCAGATAGAAAGTATGCTCACTTCTTCCCATAAGTTTTATCGCTGTGATGATGATCTTAAAAATAAATGTGTGGTGTTCTTTCCCCTCACTCTCAGTCGTATCACCTACCAGAAAACCCTAATAGGCAAGAAAATAGTGTGAGACAGTATTTACATCACACTTTTGAAACAGATTCAAGCAGAGCCAGCTGCTGTAAGATTACTTTACAAATCTATTGCAAATTAATAAAAGGACAAAAATTGCCTTCCTTTAGGTAAATTACAGTCTCCTTTACTAATTACGTAGCTTGAAGCCGCAGTAAATAAGTACGTGCCTCACTGTGGTGAATGGGAAATGGGAAATGTAATTTTGGTAACCAGACTTGCCTTTCTTTACCCATTTAGTTCGTATGTGTTCCAATAGCTTCATTCACGGAGCTCTGACTGTTGCTCAATAAAAGCTTCCGGACGATAATGTGCTCAAGTGAAGCACATGCCAGCAGCTTTGTTCAGCGCGGGCGAACCTGCGCGGTGCGCTCCGCGGCCGCACTCGCCCCGCGCCCCGCCGGTACGGGCTCTGCTCGAGGGGCAGCGCTGCTTCGAGCCGGGGAAACGCCGAGCCAAGCGACTGTGGGAAAGGGAGAAAGGAGGGGACAAAAAAACTCCAAACAAACCAAACCCCATTTCTCGCTGGTTGCCCGGTGTGAAATGAGCTCGCTGTGGCATGGGGGAGGACAGACGGGTGGCGGTCGGTCGTGATCGGGGCGCGGGGACTGCGCGTCGCCGGGACCGGTGCGCTGGGAGTGGGAACGGGAAGCGCATTGTGTGTGTCCTCCCTCACTTAACGGCACCGAGATTCCCAGGAAAGCTCTAGGCATCGGGTTTGATTCCTTGGAAACGCTCGTAATAATGTTAACGGTAAAAAACGTATCCGTAAATCCCTAGGAGAAAGGTTTGTCTATGTGACCCAAAGTGTCGCAGTCCCCAGTCAACAGGAAGCAGTGTTTAGAGGGCGCTTAAACTACTGCAGCCGCTTTGCTCTTATTTCTTGGACGTTTCTTTGTATTAAGTTTCCGCGTACACTTGGCTTTTTCCTCTATAATTAGCTTTCTTTTGCTGGATTCATTGATAGATACGATAATCCAGTGTTGGTAATATCTCAATTCATTAACATAATGAATCAGAAGGAAGAGGCTGATAATAAATCAGCTTCTATTTGTGTGAAATATCTTGGCAACTGGCAGCAGTGAGGAAGACAGTAGAAGAAGTATCAGACAGTTAACGCGACCTCGGGAACGCGGCTACCGGAGGTCTCAGGTGCTCTCTGCAGTTTAAACGCCTGAGCCCTTCACAGGACAATCGTGTCCATTGCAGTGGGGCAGCGGTGCTGATGTGGGAAAACACCTAGCTCCCGTGGCCTCGGTCTCCCAAATGGTTCAAAGCGCACATCCCCGTGGTTTGGTCTCCCCGCCGCCACTGGCAGAGCAGCCCCACGGGCTGGGACAGGGGCTACCGCTGCCCCCCCACCACTGCTGTGGCCCCGTTTGTGCTCATTGCCCGCGGGCTGGAGCGGCCCGGAAGGGGCTCCGAGAGGCTCGGCGAGGAGCCGGGAGAGGCGAAGCGGGTCCAGCGAGGTCCCCACTCCTTGTCCCATCGGCTAGGAGTACTTCTATCCCCGGATCAGATCTCTTTTAAAGTTTGTCATCAGCCTGCTTCTTCTGCAAACGCAAAAGACGGCAAAGATGCAAATGTTTGTGGAAGTCAGGTTTTGTGTTGTTTCAGGCTTACACACCCAGAATTTCGGAAGCAGACCTTTTCTGTGGTCTGTGTCTGACAGCATTTTGTCCCCTTTGGGGACAATAAGGTGCTTCGGTGACTAAACACGCTCTTACTGGAGTCACTTTAAAGCAGAGTTTAAGATCACTGGTGACTTGAAGCACCTGCACTGAACGGCTGTTTGGGCTCCCTGAGGGCTGAGCCGCATGGCCCAGCTGCAGCTTCAACACCTTACAAGGAGAGGCAGCCCGTAAAAGAGAGAGCACAAAAGTCTAAATGTACCCTTTTCCTTTTTTTTTTTTTTTTTTTTTTTTTTTTTTTTTTTTTTTTTTTTTTTTAATTTTTAATTGAGGGCACATGTTGCCCATGATGCAATCAATTAAGCAATTGCAGTAAATCAGTGAGATAAATACAAATAATACGAGGCTACAGCTTTGGGCCAGGCAGAGTTAGCAATAAGAGTAGGCTAGGAGTGGGGTTAAAAGCTGGGACAGCGTCACCTGGAGAATCAGGACGTGTGGTAGAAACCAGCTGGTAAAAGCATTCCCCCCCCCCTCCACTTATGTGTTTTCACTAAGGCCCCGTGGTGATGGTGTTGGTCAGCGCAGCACTGTACCTGTGAAAGGGCTGGTGAGAAGGTGGGGAGGATGGCAGCAAGGGGCAGGTGGGAGGGCGACTGGTTAGGGCAAAACTGGCCGTGGTGTGAGGCCCGTGTGCAGGAATCTTCAGGAGGTGAAGGGCATGGGATGGCCGTGTCCCCAAGCAGTAACCCCCCTGCACCACAGTCCGAGGGGTGGGTGCCTTTCCCTGCTGGTGGCCCCCTCTGCCTGCGCAGCCCTAGGGTCTACCTGTCCCTTGCCATCCCATCTGCATGTGGCTCTCAATGAGTCTAAAGTAGCCGGGCAGGCAGCCGGTAGCCCTCGCTGTGGCCGCTGTCCGTGCTGGCTGAAGGGCAATGCCTCCGCTGGGACCTGCCGTGCCGTCTTTTCCCTCGGTTACAAGGGCAGCTGCCTCTGGCCCCTTACTCTCTCCACAGAACTCGGCTGTGGATGGCAATGCAGCCTCGGCTTTCTGGGGGTATCCAGGGTACAAATTTGAAGGGGTTAGAGGGGACCTGAAGAGAGAGGCAGGAAGGGAGTGGGCAGGAGCCACACCACAAGGGCTGGGGAAGGACCGCAAGGGCTGGCAGCAAAAGCCCAAAGAGCAGAGGTGCCCTGATCGCAACCCTAGAAAGGTGAGGCCCTTGCAACCCGTCCCTGGAGGGGACCATCGTGGATGATACGCAGGGGTGGGCTGGCACAGTTGAGGCACAGCAAGCTTACTTAAAAATCATGCAAATACTTCCGTAAAACGGCTTAAAGCGGCAGAAGGACAAGTCCTGCAGGCACCTGGGCGTCCTGGGGGACACGGCGGTTTGGGAAAGGCATGTGTCAATTTAGCTCTGGTGTTGACTTAAGCGAAAGTGCTTAGCCATTCCTAAACCTAAGTCAATACAGACTTAAGCCAAAATTGTTATTAACGAGCTCTAATCTGATTTAAGAGCCTCCGAGCGAGCCGTGTCTACACGACGCACGTTGCCTTGCGCTACGCTCCGCGGTGCCCGGTTCCCCGGGGAGGGGGGGGGCCACAGCCGGGGCAGCGGAAGGGGTCGGGCGAATGCAGCCCCGGGGAGGAGGAAGGCGGATTTCGGAGAGAGCCGG
This sequence comes from Eulacestoma nigropectus, assembly GCA_013397775.1. Lineage (NCBI taxonomy): Eukaryota > Metazoa > Chordata > Aves > Passeriformes > Eulacestoma > Eulacestoma nigropectus. The sequence continues at coordinate 435,947 of VZTE01001673.1, forward strand.
GCCGACGTGATTTGGGATGACCGGTGATCTCCCTCCGCGGGATAACTTCTTTAAACTGTACCCAGCTCGGCTGCTCTGAGGCGATTCGGGTCTGTGCAAGCACCTCCGGGCCAGGGCTGCCGGCCCCCCTCTGCCGTGCCCTCCTGGGGGGTAGTGCCGAGGACCAGCAGCTCCGCTCGCTCGGAGAGGGGCATGCCAGTGCATGTTTTTCCCCCGTCCCAATGGGGCAGTTGAGCCCTCCACTCCACCCCTCACTGGGGGCCTTTCTTTTCTTCCTCACCAGCTTTGAGCAGCCCTGTTTCAGATTGGCCTTTTTATGTTTGATATAAAGAATAGTTGTTGGCCAATTCCATCTTTTCATCGCTGCTCTCCAGGCCCGGGTCCAAGCGGCTTGTCAGATGCTCATTAACTCCCCCTTTGGCTCTTTCCAGTGTGTCTCCTAAGCTCATTGTGCCAAGAACTAGCGCTTCTTTCTCTTTACATGGCTCCCTTTCTCTGCTCCATCAGGGAGACAAATTACTTTCCAAAAGGGATCGCCAGGGATGGTTTAATGAGAATTTCTCCAGCGCTGGCCGTGGAAATCAATGTAGTTAACATTCGGTGCACTTAATTGGACTTTTCTCTTCTGCCTCCTTCAAAAAAACTCTGAAGCTATCCTGTTAATCTCTCATTTGTAATCAATTGTGTTGACTAAACAAAAGTCTAGGTCGTCCTTTCTTCCTGTCCCAGACAATCCTTTGTTGCCTCTAAATGCCTCATTCTTGAGTGCTCCTGGTCGTGTAGATGGGTCCGATTTTTGACAGTTCATTATTGCGCTTTTGTCCATTTAATCTCCCTCGCTGTGTTTTGCATGTGCATGCCTTAATGAGCTCCGTTGGCAATTAACATGTTTCTAGCAGCAAACTGGTTGCTCAGACGTTTGGAGAGCGGAGTGCAGGGAAAAGGGCAACGCAGCTGCCTGTGGGTTGGTCGCTTCCCGGTGCCCGGCGCGGTGCCGGGACGCACCTGGGAGCCGCCCGGTCTCGGGGAAGCGCCGGGCCAGGCCGGGCGGGCCGAGGGGGGAAGCACGGCGGCGCTGGCACGTCGTTCTCTGCGCGGAGGCACCTCTAACCCTCCCCCTGAGGCACCGGCACCGCTCAATCTGTTGTGTGCGCGGCTGCGGCGCCGGGAGAGGGGTTTTTGTGAGAGTTTTGTGTTATTGAGGCTTGCTGGCAAGAGTGCCGAAGTGTGAGCAGTCGTGGACAGCAGAAACATCTTGTGAGGGAGAAGATAATTGGAGTCTCTGGCGTGTGTGTGTCTGGCAGAGCCGCCCCTCCCCCGCGATCTGCGGCTTGTGTGTGCCGGGATCCGGGTGAGATCCGGGGGGGAAGTCCAGGGCCGGCCGGTGGCGAGCGCGCTGCCGCGGCCCCTTCCCAGTGCGTCCGAGATCGGGGGGAAGCTGGGGCGACAGCCGGTCCGGGGAGGGCTGCCCACCGCCCCCAAGGAGGGGCCAGGTGACCAAGCCCACCAGCGGCGGCCGACACGGCATTTCAGGGTGCCCCGAAGATGTCCTTAGCCGTGACGGGGATGCCGCCCTCCCCTCCCAGACGGCTCTGTAAACAATGCCGCTTTTTATAAAAATGCGATAAGAACGTGCTTCCTTAATTCCCTTCCTGGGAGTGGGTTTCGCACTGCTCTCGCCCATCAGGAGAGCTGAGGAAGCAGCCTGCGCGCTGTCTGTGGGGCCCGCAGCCGCGCCTGGCTCCCGCTTTCGACTCCCGGCTGGTAGCCCAGACTTCTTCCCGGCGCCCGAGGTGCGGAGAAAGCGGCGCTTCCCCCGGACTTAGCAGCGGGACTGGCTCCGTGGGCACCACTCGGGATGCGCACGCCCTGCTGTCGTCCTCTGGGACCTCGTCCTGCCATGGCCTCCCCCGGCACAGTGTCCTCACGGAGAAAGGGGTCCCTCCCACCGTCCCCGGCCAGTGGGTTGTCCCGCCCCGTCTGCCGCGGCGGCGGGAGAGCCAGGCTCGGCTCCCGCCTGCCGGGGATTGAGCCGCAGCCCCTTCACGTGAGGGACCGTCTCCCCCCGACAGAGTTTCCGGAGCGGTAACTTATCGGTGACGGGGTTTGCATTTTTCTCCTTTTTCAAATTTCCTTTTAACCTAAAACTCTCCGAATTTTTTTTAACAAATTCGGCCGTGATCTTTCCCCGCTGTCAGGATCACTGGACATTCTTTTCCGCTCCTCAAATCGTCAAAATGCTATTTCAGACACTGGAAAATGCAAACTCCGATAACTCTAAAATCGCCCCGTCTCTACAGCGGGAGCGCGGGGCCCGCAGCCCCGGCCCCAGCCCCCAGCCCGCTTCTTGGAGAGCGCGGAACATCGCAGCCTAGTAATGAATCCAGAAACTCGGAGCGAGGGGTCGACTCCCGTTCCTGCGCTCGGCGGCGAGCTGTGCTCGTCCTCGCCTCCCTCTATTTAACCACTCAATTAAGAGGAGAAAGGTGAGCTCCCCATTACGCCGTCCCCAGGCGTTTCGGTGCCTCTCTCGTTCCCCTCTTCATTGGCAAACCCGGCCCGAGCAGCACGCACACTCCCGGCCGCCTCAATCTCCTTTCTCCGCTAGAATAGTATTGTTCCTAACGACGTGGCCGGAATAGACACTTGCGTATTAAAAGTGAGGGAGGGGGGGAGATGAGAAGGGAATATTTAGTGTAATCCAAGTGCTTGATTATCCATATTCTGATCAAAAAGAGTTTCTGAGGCCTGCTGGGAGTGATTAGGTTAATGTAATGCGGTTTGAAGGGTCTGTGTTTTCTCTCTTAATTTGGGTCATTACTCGGAAAGCAAGCGTGAGATCATTTTATCTGCGTGCAAGGAAAGATAGTCATTCAGGAGCGGTTTAAACACGCCGTAATGAACCAACCCTGAAAAGCGGCGCTGGGAAACTCCGAGCCACCCTTCGCGCTGCCGGTCGGGGCCGCGCAGCCCCGCCGGGGGTCCTGCAAGGGCTCTGCCCCCGTTCCGGGGGGCGGCAGCAGCCCTCTGAAGCCGCCCGGCTCCCTCCCGCCCTCGGTTTTGCTCCTCTGATGCTCGCGGCGCTCGGCGGGCCCTGAAGCGGCAGGGCCCGGCTCCCGCAGCTCCCGCAAGCCGCGTTCACACGGGGGATAGTGCCATGCAGCCCGGTCCCCGCTCGGGCCGGGGCACAGGTGGGAAATGAGACACTTGCGAAGGGCCGGTTTATTGTCCCATGATAGATATAGATATATTCCTCACTTATTCGAGCGTACATTTAAAATGGAGATTTACAGACACATATAAAGAGCGCTGTCCTGGCGCCGGGCGGGGGGCGGTCAGCCCGGCCCGTCCTGGCCTGCTCCGGCGGCGCAATGCGCCATTAAATAAGATTCCTCTTATATACAACTGCGGCTCGGGGTCGCTTGCTACCGGCGGCTGAGCTCGCTGGGGAAAACACAGAGAAGCGAAGGCTGGTTTGGATAAATAGTGCTGGCCTGGTGGAGCAGGTCCGAGTGTGGCGGCGCGCAGGGCCCTTAGCTCTGCCCGCTGCGCCCAGAGTCCCGCGGCGGAGGAGCGCTGGAGACGCTGTCGTGCAACTTTCGGACGTGCTTCTTTAAATCAAAGTTTCTGCAAAATCCTTTCCCGCAAGTGACACACGTAAAGGGCTTCTTGTCGTTGTGGGTGTGCATGTGGAAAGTCAAGTTATAGATCTGGTGGAAGGCTTTGTTGCAAATGGTGCACTTGTACTGCTTCTCTCCACTGTGGGTCAGCTTGTGGTTCTTGTAGTTGCCTGCGACGGAGGAAAAAGATGGAAAAGGGGGTTACCCGAGGGTGCCCGGGCCGCACGGTGCACAGGTAAGGGGGGCATTAGGAAGTGTCTCCCCCCGCACCCCCGTCCCCCTTGTCAAACTCGGTCCGCATCAGCGCGGAGCAGCGCGCAACTGGCATGGCACAAATGAGAGGCAGGGTCAACCCGGTGACCCGCGGCAAACGGAGGACTCTGGATTAGGACCAAGGCCCGGTACCTTTCATTTAAAAAGCATTTAGGGGGAACCGTCAGCAGTGCCTGGCGGTGCGGCCCGATTTAGAGGGAAAGTAATTGGGAGCGGCGGCGGCGGCCCTGCTTGCGCCCCTCGCTTCCCCCAGCCGGGCAGGGCTCGCCGCGTCTAATCCCTGCTAATGATGGGAGAGGGCCCCGGCGCGTCCCGGCTCAGCTCACCTTTCTGGTGGAAGCCCTTGCCGCAGAACTCGCAGACGAAGGGCTTGTAGCCGGCGTGGATGCGGATGTGAGTGTTGAGCGTGGAGCTCCTGTTGAACGCCTTTCCACACTGGTTGCACTTGTGGGGTTTCTCCTGCACCGGGGTGCGAGAGGCCCGTCAGTAGGGGCTGCACGGAGAGCAGGGGCGGCCGCCGCCTCCCGCACCCCGGCTGCCCCCCACCTACCTGGGTGTGGATGATTTTGTGCCGGCACAGCGTGCTGGCCTGGCGGAAGCCCTTCCCGCAGACCTTGCAGACGAAAGGCCGGGCCCCCGTGTGCACCGGCATGTGGCGGGTGAGGTTGTAGTGCGCGTTGAACACCTGCGGGAAAGCGCCAGGAAGGCGAGGTCAGGCACGGCCCCGCCGCCGCCGCCGCCACCGGCCCCCCCACGCGATGTCGGCGCCCCCCTTACCTTGCCGCAGACCTCGCAGGTAAAGTTTTTGGGCTTGCCCTCCGCCGCCCCGCCGCCGCCGCCGCCCCCTATCTTGGCGTGGCCCTTGGGGTGGCCGCCGCGCTCCGCCGCCGCCACCTCCTTCATCACCTGGTCCAGGTGTCCCGGCAGCCGCTCCTTGTGGGCGAAGGGAGGCGGCGGCGGCAGCTTCTCGGCCGCCAGCCCCGCCAGTTTGGCATTCTCCAGCAGGAAAAGCTTCTGGTGGGCTGAGAGCCCCCCCGGCGGCGGGGCGCCCAGCAGGCCGGCCGGGAAGAGCTGTCCGTGCAGAAGGTCGGCCGGGTGGTACGCCGCGTCCAGGTAGTTGAAGTAGTAGAGGGAGCGGGGGGCTGCCGGAACAGCCCCTGCCTGGTGGATGACCTGCGGCTTGATGAGCCGGCCGCTGGGCTGGCCCAGGGCGAGCTCTGCCTTGCAGCAGACGCCGCAGTTGGCTTTGCAGAGCCCCGCACCGCCCCGCAGGCTGCTCTTCCACAGCTCCGAGTAGCTGAGAGTCTTGGAGGGCAGCTCGTAGCCCAGCGGCGGGATAGGGATCACGCAGGGCAGGGGCGAGCACAGGCTCAGCGGCTTCTTGCCTGGCTCCGGCCCCGGCCCGCCGTGCCGCTCCTCGAAGGCCGGCTTGGGTTCCGACGTCTTTGCCATGATCCGCTCGATGGAGAAGGCCAGGGTCTTTGAGGGGTTAGCGGTGGCGGCCCTGCCGTCGTGCCGGGGGCAGGAGGAAGGCATGACCGTCTCCAGCGACCCCGGGCTCGCCATGTCTCTCCGCCGTGCGGGAACTTGGTGTGAGCAGCGACTCTCTCCCGCTCTCGGCTCTGCATTCCAGAAAAGCCAGGAGACAAATCAATTTAATAAGCACCTTGTTCTCCCCCCACCCCA
>VZTE01001673.1:442939-463794 GCA_013397775.1 Eulacestoma nigropectus
CTTTCCCCCCTCTCCCCCCGCCCCTCAAATAGGCGACGCTACATTATAGCGCCTGGATGCCGGGGTTTCTCTCCTTCCTCTCTCTAATTAAAACGCCGTGATGCGGGAGGGGAGGATTTGCAGAAACCTCAGATGCGAGGACGCGGTAATTGAGAGAGTCCCGCGTCCACCTGTTTGGGGGGGCCCGGCTGCAGGGCAGCACCCCCGGGCTCTGATTAGCCGCCCCGTCCCTCGCCGGGGCTATTCAGCCGAACCAATTTTCCCTCGGCGATTCAGGGCGCTCAATTCTCTTTCACTTGTAGCCACTATAGCGCTGCGTGGAACCTGGTTTTGTGTGTTTCTAAAATAAAGGGGAGGATTATCCGGGGGAGAGGGGGGGAGCGAAGGGTTTAGATTGAGCCTGGCCAGAGGTAAAGCAAGCCATGAAAAGGCCCCTATATATTTTTTTTTCCGCCGCCCTCGCGCGCCTAAGAAAGTTTAGAGGAATTCGGGGGTTTTGTGCGGCGCTGACAAAGCCGCGCCTCCTCTCCCCGCCGGGGCAGCTCGCCGGCGGCTGTTTGCAGACAGGCTTTTTCACCTGCGAACCACAACACGCTCCAGAAACAAACTTTAAAAGCGGCGGCCGCCCCGGGCTGCCTGCGGGCAGAGGGGAGCGCCCAGCCCCGGGGGACACCCCGCCTGGAGCATCAGGTGTTGGCGTCCGCCCAGCCCTGCCCGCCCGGATCTGACGGGTCAGCGTGCAAGGGAGCGAGGCAACCGTCCCGCTTTCTGGGGGAGAGGCTGGGACGGGGTCACGGAGAACCACAGAAGCCATGCCCGGTGTCTGGGCTGTGGGAGAGCCCAGCTGAGCCCCGAGGAGGCGCTCCGATCTTGAGCCGCGCTGCCCGCCCAGCCCGCGCCTCCTCCGGGCAGCGAGAGCGGGCAGGCGGCGGCTGGGCTGGGCTCTGCTCGCTCCTGGGGCTCGCTGGCTTTAGCGAAGTATTTAATTAGCCTCCACAAACTTCTTTTCCTCGCCTGCAGATTATACTGAGTGGAGGGTTGGGAACTATTTTACACCTTGCCACTCACATGTTAATTAATCTCTATCTAACCCTAATTGCAGTTTATTCAAGCACCGCTCAAACAGCTCACCCACACAATAAACACTGGGGCTGCTTTTATCCATATTACTCCCCGCTCACACGTTGAGTAATTAACTCTAGTACCAACTAATAGTGCAAACAAATATTTTCTGTAAACGAGATGATTTCGGGCAGGATAAAAGAAGGGCTGCGGAGCCGGGGCCGGGAGCTCGCTGCCAGCTTCCCCGAGCCGTCCTCCTCCTTGCCGGGGTGTTTGCTGAACCGAGTCTCTCCCTCTATCCCTCCCTCCCTGGCCGAGGGGACGACTGCCGGCTCACTGCTCCGCACCCACCGCCCTGCTCGGGGCAGCGAGTCCCGCAGGCCTCGAGGCTCCCGGGGGCGAGGAGAGGCGTGGGGGGCCCCTTGCGGAGCCCCGGGGCTGCCTCCTTCCTGCAGCCCGGAGAAGCTCCCGCGCATCCCGAGGCCGGGTACCGGCTCGGGCCGTGCCGCCGCCGCCCGGCTGGCTCGAAACCGGGTGCCGCACGCCTTACGCATCAGGGCGTTGAGATCCCAGCTAAGACCCGGGCATCAGAGCTCAGTATTTTAATTTAAATCTCAGGTTTAGGCACAGCTGGAGGCCGTCTCTATCGATTCTACTTCTGCTGTTCCGGCGAGCATATTACAACTGACTGACTTTGAGACAGCTGCCCCGTCGCCGTCCCACCACCCAGCCCGAGCCCGAACCCCTCTGCTCCCGGAGTGCCAAGCGGGGCGGGGGGTGGGTCTGGGGGGGCCGAGCGGCCCAGCCCGGCTTTGGGAGGCAGGAGCGGCTGCACGTTGGGCGCGCAGCGGGCTCCCGGCTCGGCCCCGCGTTCCGGCTCTCCCGTGGAGGCAGTTCTCCCGTGGGGTTTTAATCCTTCACCTCCGACATTTGGAGGGAGAAATGGTTTGCGTATTTTTCCCAAGGAGGCTCATGCCGCCAAGACGTTCCCACTGCGGACTCGATCGCTCCTACGGTTATTTTTACGCCGCTGCCTCCCCAGAAAAACGAGTGGGGTGCCCGGGCAGGCCGGGCCGACCCCATACGGGACACGCCGGGTTACCCGGGGGCTTCTCTAGCGCCCGCTCCCCTCGGGGGTCCCGTACGCTCCCGGCAGCCCCAGCCCCAAACGCTTCCCGGTCGCTGACATCGAAAACCGGCGCGAGTTCCCCTTTCGCTCCTCCATGGCCAGACCCGCTTGGTGAGGGGCTCCCAGGGACGCGTCCCGGGTGGGTCCCAGCAGGGCGGGAGCGCAGGGCCCCGCAGGCCCGGCCCGGCTCCCCGCGTCCGTCGGGCCGCCTCTGCCCGGGCAGGCGGCACTGGGCATTTCTGGTCTACTGGAAGATAACTTAGGATCCTCCTAGTTATTTCACTTGGCAGCTGCTTAAACTCCGCAGTGGAAGCTGCCGAAAGTTATTAGCATTATGCTTCAATCTCTCCGAAATGGTGGCTTTGCTTTCCATGCTGCTTTGCGTTCTATAGGTATTTTTCGAAATACTTTTCCCCCAATTTTTTTCCCTATTATTTTTTAATAGAAGGTGATGGACTGCCGGGTGAGCCACCAGCCCAGGCAATTAGGATGGGGCTGTCTTTGTGAGCCAGGGTAGGGGAGCAGCTTTTTCTGTGGCTTTGCAGCTTTGTGCAAAGGTGCGCTGGAGGAGCCCAGGGTTGGGCTGGGAGGAGAGCTGGGCTGCGAGGCTGCCCGGCCCTGGCCCCACCGTGCTGGATTTGGGTCTGTCTCCGTGCAAAGCAGCAATTACGACCTCGAAGGGTCAGCCCAGGGATGCTCCCAAGGTGTTTGGCCGCAGGTTGGTTTGCAGTGGTCAGAGACAGACACTGTTTGGGCAAATTAATGAGCAACGAACAGAAGTCAGGGTAGCAAAGTTTGGGGCAGGGATGAAGCGAGGGTTGTTACCCATGTGAATCTTTCCCGTTATTCCTTTGAAACTGTGACACTTCGTACAACGGGAGCAGTACCCCTGCAGTACTGTATGACTCAGTCTCCATAGGCAGTCCATCTTATCCTCCAGGGCCCATAGCATCGGTGGGGTGACCCTGCTGCTCTGTCACCCAACAGAGACTGCCACACTGGGGCAGGGGTAGTGCCTCGTAAGGCCACCTTGGATGGAGCAGAGGCTTTGAGACCTTCCAGAATATTTTTTCATCCCTTTTATTGGGTTATGTACATTACTGCCTATCTATAGGGAGAAAATTTTATTTTATATTTTTAGATTTTTTTTTTTATTAGGCAGCTAAGTTTTTGGAGCACTGTACAGGTCCCAGACGAAGTGTAGTTAGTGGGATTTTGGAAGCAAACTGGCTCAGAGTCCTTGCATGGCTGTGCTAGTCTACTTTGTCAGTGATGGCAGGAGTAACATTGACATTTTCAACCTGAATTCAATTTTAAAAGCTGATATCTGACCTGCTTCTAAAGCTGTTGGAAATCTAGTCCCACTGCAGAGCAACCGGCAGGGCACCGTGGCAGGAGCTGCACAGAGTGCCTCCATGGCAATCAAATGGGCTTATGTAATTCTAAAAATGGCAACTCCTTACTTGCCACATCTCTTTCTGTCTATGCGGAGAGTCCTGCAGAGCTGCCAAACAGAAGCAATTGAATGAACTCTTTTCCCGGCTCATTCCTCCTTCCGCAGCTTGGAGAAAGTGAGCCAGAGCCTATTCTAGTTTGCCTGTCAACAGGAATGGTAACTAACGGTTCGATCCCAGCCAGGCTTTATGCCCCAAAAACGCTGCCTGCCTGCCTGCCTGCCTGTGAGGAGCGGAGAGAGACATCATAAGGGAAATCTAGTTCCTGGTGTGAGACTGGTCTAGCCCAGGAGGCAGGCAAGGAGTCGGTGGAATCCACACCATATCCAAAGCCAACCTGGCCAATAAGACAAGGAAGAAATTGTTGAAAGGGTGAGCTGCTGTTCTTCATCTTTATTGTCAGAAATAGTCATCCTTCACGTTACAGTAATGGAGCAATGCTGCATTTCCTTTCTGAATGCTGAAACTGAAAGATGTTCCTTCCTAATGTTTTGAAATGTTATACTTTTTTGTTTTGAAAGAGTGGGAGCTTTTAAGTTTTTCTGGGTTTGTAGGGTTTTTTTCCCCTTATTTTCTATTTAGGAGAAAAGGTGGGAGGAAGTAGAGAAGGAGAATATAATAGGGGGATGGCCTTGTTCTCACTTTCCTACTAAAAACGTTTCAGGAAAAGGAGCAAAAAGGAGTGAAAATGGGTAGAAGCCCACTTCAGTTTCGTGTTCCTATTCCTTCCCTTCTTTTGCTTTAAAGAAGGACGGCCAAAAAAGTAAGTGGGACAAACTCCACGTGTTTTGAATTATTCTCCCCTTAATGAGATAGCAAAACATCCATTTTCAAAATTACTTGCTTTTTCAATGAAGAAAACCAAATAGAGAAAAAATCTGTCCAAAACCAGTCTTTCCACTGTTGTTTTGCCACTCACTCCTCACTCAGTGTTGTTCAGTCTTTCTGGCTATGCCACATTAGGTTGTTTGAGATTTATGTTTGCCATTGTTTGAACTGTTGTCGCAGGTGTCCTCATCTGCTGCAGAGCTGGACTCCAAGGGCTGCGTGGTATGGAGGTGGCAGCGGATAGCAGCACCTTGTCCCCTTCCTCTGGGGTGTGTGGGACCAGCTGGACTGCAGTGCCCCTGTCCCTCATGGTGGCTAAGTCACAGAGAGACTGGCAAGACTCCCAGATTGACGAATGAAAGTGCCACTGTGCTGCTTGAGCACAAGAAAAGGGCTGATTTCATTCCAGAAGACATGATCTAGAAGAACCACAAAAAATCCCCTCAACAGTGAGAACCCAAACTAAAAATCCAGACCTTGTTACTGGAGGAAAAAACTTCAATGCACAACCCAAGTATTTCCTGAATGTTCAAGAACACCCACAAATTATGTAAAAATAGATGATAATTTATTTATTTGATTTAATTATGAGCCTAGCTTGTGATTTTGGGGTGGGGGTGGGGCTGGAGATAGTGATATTGAGAAACCAGTTGTGAGAAAAGCCTGGGCAAGTCATCAGCACAGAGGAGCTGCTTCAGCTCTTCCTCACAAAACACAGAGCACTGCAGAACCCACCAAGAGCTCTGAGACTTCTTGGGTGTGGAGGACCTCATCAGGGTAACTCTTTCTCCATGGGGAGCTCTAGGCCTTTGGTCCCACAGTCCATGGATGAAGCTGGTGTTCCATGGCCATGGCCAGTTTGTGTTGGAGGGACTGGCTCATCAATTCCTGCTTATACACCAAGCAGATGACCAAGGGTAGATCTGTCATGGTGAGCATTAGGTGTCCCTGGTTGGTCATCCTTCCTGTCCCCATTGGGCTGTGCTACTGGTTGACTCCCAGAACTGCTGAACATGGCTATGGGACATGTTCCTGTCCCTGATGTGAGGGTCTGGATGGGCTTAGAGGCTGCCACGTGCTCTGCCTCTGATGTAAAACCAAACCTGCAATCTTCACCTGTTTGGCTGGATAGAAAAATACCTTCCCTGTTACCAGAGTTCATCACCATGTTCACTTCTAGTCTTTGAGCTATTTATCTCCTCCTACCTCCCTTCCAGTGCATGCTTCTCCTCTCCAGCTGACAGCCTGGGACAGCCTCGACATCAGCTGCTTGTGGAGCTCTCTGTGCAGAGAGCCAGTCCTAAATGGTGTGGCCTTTGTTCCTCCCAGCTGTCGAATCCTCCAGGATCTGCAACAAGTCCTCATTTTACAGACCCCATCTTGACAGACCCCAATCTGATCTGACCACCTGGTTTGTTTTTGAATCGAGCACTTGAGTCATAACATTTCTGTTTATTTCAACAACTGTATTTCTTGCATAGGAAATGAGCCAAGATGATGTAAGGCGGGGATAGCGAAGCATGTCATGGTTGTAATTGCTTTTGTTCTCCCAATATAAAATTTTACAGTATAATCAAAACCTTATTTTTGTAGTACTGGACTCTGCTATTGACTTAATCTTCTTAAGTTCTCCTATTATTCCAGTGATTTCATCGTTGTATGTTGATTTTAATCTTTTGATCTCCATATTAGCTACTGCCTGCAACTAATTTGTTGCTCAGTGTTTTTCTTTGTTTTGACCTGTGAGGCATTTTCCTCATGGCACACAACTCTGCTGGCAGATTGCATATAATCTCTGCACTTTTTTTCTCTCATATTTTGCCTAGTTACAACAAATGCGGATTTACAACTTGAAATGGAGTATGTTTCTTTTAGAAAGGCTGAGGAAAATATTACTTCAGGTTTAGCTTGAGAGCCTAAATGTGTTTGATTAAAGAAAATACCATGGAATACAGCTTACCAGAGAGAGGTGTCACACAGGCTTTTTTTAGTCCAGAAAGTTCATGATGGGTGAAAACTGCAATAATTATATGCAGTTGGGATCAAAGAGGTCTGAAAGCAGTGCTAGATCTGAGATGAAGAGGGCTGGATTTTGTGAATGGCTCAAAAGACTCCCCTAGCTGAGCTTGGTTTGATACAACGGTGGCTCTATTGAATCCTGGCAACATGGAGCAGGTTTTTGAACAAATACTGGTGATGGAAGTGCACAGTTGTGAACTTCACAGCCAAAGTGCAGAGGTTGACATATGGCTCAGTTGCATTTTGGTTGGCCATTAGACGGCAGCTTTTCCCCTTGGTAGTTGATGGTTTAACCCGTGCTGATTTATCATGTGCTTTGTTTGCATTAGCTTTTTCTTTTAAAGCTTAGAGAAATAATTTTTGCCTTAGGTTTGCTGTGACTTTTTAAAAAAACCCACAGCCTGAATGTTGGCAAAATCATCTTTGCTTTGTTGCCTGCCTGTTTATGCTTCTGAACACAAATTGTCTTCTAGTATTTTTGACGTTTTGGTCACTAGAAAGGCAGAAAAGCAATTTCTAAGATGCCTATGGGCCAGAAGACATGCATTACAGCAGAGGGGAAAGAATCTGTTAGTTGCTGAAATATAAAACAAATTGGATGAACAGCTGCTGACACTTGTCAGTCAAATAGTTGATAGCATTTTCAGTCTCCATGCCACATGCTTTAAGAAAGTCTGTCAAAAAAGGGATATTTTTGCTGGACTTCCCTGTAAATATGAGAGAAGTTTTGGCCTGATCTATCATTTAAAATTTTGCTGGCAGAAGAATGAAATTTTCCTCTTTTCCCAAAACGGATTTACATAACTGTACTGGCAGATTCTTCATCTAGGTGCAGTTGTACTGGCAAAAACTTCTTTGACTGTTGGAGCTCATTCCATCACAGCAATGGGTTGAAGTGAACCAACAGCAGATCTTTGCATTCCTTGACCATGTTTGCCAGTGCTCCCATCTATCCACAAACCCTTTTAGGTGCTGCCAAAGGTGTAGCTTTGCTCTGCAGGAGCTGAGCCCTGTCCAGACCGTAATTTGTGGCCAGGAGGGATTTGAACCCAGATGGATATTTTTCAGGCAAAACCAAACAATTTTGGATTTGATGTTTCTGCGGGATTGACCCAAGGTGGCTCTTCCCACTCCTGGTACCACAGTGCAGCACCCATTTAGGAAAGGGTTGGGCTGCCAGCACCCCCCTAGCCACGTGCAGGGTTAAAGGCAGTGGGGATCAGGGTGCAGTGCACTCCTTTGCTCAGCCACAGGCTCTGCAGGCTCTGGGGTGGGAGGTTAAATGCTGCCTTGCAGCAATGCTTGTATGCGAGATCTTCTCCCTGCTTACGCTAAAGTACATAACCTGAAGCTTATCTTTTGGGTCCAAATGCCTCAAAAATAGTGAGTTGGCTAATGCTTCCCTGTTCTGTGGTCAAGCCTCAGGGCTGTTGAGTCACTGGGGTGCTTTATTGGGGTTTAAGGACACAAAAAGCTGTCACAGGCCATAGGGTCACTGCTCATGACAGAGGCACTCAGTCGACGGTGTCCAATCGCTGCTGTTTCAGGGAGGTACCGATGTGCATTAGCAATGCACAGCCAAGGAGCATCTCCTGAAGGCTGCACCCACACTCTCTCATTCAAAAAAACTGAGCAGGGCTCACTATTTTGGAAGGTGGCAGGTGGAAGTGGGCTGTGTTTTTATCCAATAAATATTTTGTGTTAAAAAAAAAAAAAGGGGGAGACATTTCCAGAGCAGAATCAAGCTGTTTCTCCAGCTCTGCTCTGCCTGACTGGGAGCAGAGCTATAAATTTGGGTGTCCTTCAGTACTCTTTGCTACCAGCCTTGTGACCACTCCTGTAAGGCTTTCCCAGGGCTTCCTCTTAGAACTGTTGTCCATCACATAAATATTTGGGACAGCTGAGGGAGAGGATAAAGAGGGCATGAACACACATGTGCATCAGTATGTGTATGGGTCTCAAGTGGGTCTCAACCACCTAGAAAGAAGGGACCAGGTAGTTTTTTCCTTTCTTTGTATCTTGTGAGACTTGCTTTGTCAAAGAAGTCCTGGGAGGGCTTCAGGGTGGGCTTTAAGGCTCCAAGCATAATGAGGTCAAGGAATAGATGGTTTTTGTGCACACCTCAGTGACAGACAGAGGCATCTGAACTGGTTTTGATAGACTCTGTATGACAAACACTCAACTACTACCCCAGTTCCTCTGCACACTCAGGGCCAAGTAGTTGCACATATGAAGGGTGGGTAAGAAGAGGGAAAAGCTTTCCGTGTCAGTGGTCACAAAGCCATATTCCTGCCTAAGTCCTCAGAAGTAGCTTTTTCTGGCAATGCTTCCCTCTTACCAGCAGCTCAGAGCAAGACAAAAATCAAGTCTTCTGGGCTACAGTCAGGGTTCAAAATTTGTCTGTTCTGGTGCATCAGATGGCTTCTCAAAATCGTGCTAAATGTGCACGTCCACTACCCACTCCTAAAGTGAGGCCCCTGCTAATGCCCCTGTTTCAAGGGGGTGGTGTATGTAGGACACCTGGGAAAGGTGAGTGCTGAATGTGTAGGGTGTGGCCATCCAGGTGGGGCTGCACAGCACCTCCACAGCCAGATGCTAAACTCTGACACAGAGGGAAGGGACCCAAAAATTCAGCACTGCAGATGAATATGCTCCAGGCTCCATAATTATCCCAGCCCTGTCTGACAATCAACAACCTCTTCACAGGCGGTTTCAGAGGTCCCAATCTCCTCCCATATGTCCAGGGCAGGTCTCATGTCTTTTGGGCTCTGGTAGATGGTTTAGATTAATTGTTCATTATGTCAGGAAGGCTCATCCAGGTAGGATGTTTTTTCATTTTCCCATCTTTTATTTGTGAGGGATGAACATTTGTCCTGGTTCCTCAGGCTGGCAACAGGTTGTTGTGTTTGGGGGTAAAGCACACCAGTTCTGCTGCTGCTCTCTCAAATGACTGAGATCCGGGCTAGCAGGAATCAGTTCTGGTATGAATCGGCTGATGGGAGGGAGAGAGGGAGGGACTGCAAAACCTCTCAGAAAACTCTCGGCCTAACAGAGAATCACAGAATGGACTGGGTTGGAAAGGACCTTAAAGATGATCTAGTTCCAACCCCCCTGCCATGGGCAGGGACACCTTCCATGAGACCAGGTTGCTCAGAGCCCCAGCCAATCTGACCTTGAACACTTTCAGGGACGGGGCATCCATGACCTCTCTGGGCATCCAGTTCAAGTGTGCTTCCATTAGACACATTTTTCCATCAAACCAGAGTTTTATTTAATTTCAACTCAGGGTTTGTCTCTGCCCTGTATGTCTAAGTGCTACTGCAGCTGGCTGCTTTGGGAGAAGTTAAAATACAAACTGAGGCCGTTTGAAGGAAGGTAAGTGTTGGGTAAGGCTGATGGCCATATAATAACAGAGGCTGAACCAGAGCAGACATCAATTAGATGTCCAGGGACAAATCATAGCACATAGAATGCAGATAATGGTGGAAACAAATGTGGCAGTCATAGCAGAAATGCTCTTGTACCTGGAGAACAGACTGTGTGCTCCCAATCCTGACCTTGGGGAGCAGATCAGGAAACCATCTTCTTAATTAATAAACTAAAGAACACCCATGAGAAAAGAAAATGCCTTTATTCTGAGAGGTGGGGGCTCTTACATCTCAGCTGGGTTAGTTTTTTTTTTCTAAGGCAGACATAAAAAGACTCCATAATTTATTATTAGGACATCTGAATAGTTATTTATTGAGAAGCCACAGTTCTCACACTTTTACAACTGTCGGCTTGTATAAGGCAAAAAAAGCAAGATGGATCACTATTTTACACAGAAAGTAAAAGCTCTGGAGAAGGAACTGATGGACATGCAGTTACTGGTCAAAATGCAATGTACATGACATATATAAAAACCATTGTGCAACAGAGGAATTGTAAATTATGGTTACAATCTACCGAAATAAATATTCAATATATTATTATAAAGACATTTGTAGAGTCTAAGATTGTAATTAAAGTTGTCTTTGTACATACACGGTTATTTGAAATTTAAACAAAAATGTAACATTTAGAGGAGCAAACGTCAACATAAAACAACTGCTTTAGACTTGTAATGTGGCTTGATATATCCACAATGATAGGATTAATCTGGTGTGGCAATTAGAATGACTAATCCTTTGGGATGAAGTATCTATGGAGTTAACTCCGTATTGAAGGGAAGAGCCTGGTACATTAACAAGGATGCAGAATGATTCAAACGGCTGTCTGGGTTTGTTTGTTTTCTGGTTTTTAAATGAACAGAGAGAACAAAAAAATCACTTGTAATTGCCTGGTTTTTCTTTTAAAAACAAAGCTGTTTTTTTTTTTTATTAATTTTAAGCAGTTGGCATCCACAAAAGAGAAACAAAGAAATGAAAGGACTTGAGTCACTCATCTTCACAACAATTTACCATTCAATGTATATACAGTACATTAATGAAGCATTGTTTAAACTTTAATAACAGGGACACACCTAGCATGTTTTCTATGTAGTTTTTCCATTAACAGTATTAAACAATGGTGCTCCATATTGCTTATGAACATATAGATATGAAATTAGGAAACTGATGAATCAAAGAGAGGTGCTAATCTTATTACCACACAGCTAACATGGCATTTGTATTGGTAAACTTCTCATGGGCATTTAGAGCTGACATAAAAATTCCTAATGTGGCTAACTGAGTTACAGACGAGGTACATGCATGGATACCAGGCGACCCCCAGCCGGTGCTCCAGCTTCCCTAGTCGTCCTCTTCATCTTCCTCATCACTGTCCTTCATGGTGATCCCCTGGAGCCCCCCGCCCTCGCTAACCGACGCCGTGGCCTCTTCTACTGTCAGCCGGTTCCGGATGGTCTCGTAGGTTTTGCTGTTCAAGGTGGAGTCCAGCACGCCTTGCAATCGGAAATCCCGGTACGTTTTCTAAAGCGGAGACAGGCACGGAGGAAGGAGACAGGGAGAGGTCAGGGCCAACACCGGCTCCCCTGCTGTGCTGCAGGAGTCAACCTGTGCCCATGAGCTGCGGGTTTGGGGCCACTAATGGGGGAGGCTGGGATACCAGGGAAATCCCAGCCCTGGGGACATTTTGCATCACCTGGGAAGTGCAGAGTCCACAGAAGCATCTCTGCTGGCCACCACTCTGGCATGGCAGAGGTCCCTTTAGGGTGCCTTAGGCAAAAAATTACAGCTCTGTGACTCCAGCCCTGCCTTTGTGGGCTGGTCTGGGCAGCTTCAAAGCAGGGATGTGCGGAGCTGCTCAGGGGAGCTTTGCATAGGGTAGGCTGGAGTCTAAAAAGACATCAAAGCAATATAAGGGCTCTGCTCCAACTAACTTCCCTTGCTCCTTGATGTGTTCATCCTGCCTCTAATATCAGTTATTTCTCTTCAAGCAGCAGGACGCTTATCCCCCGTACCCACAGACATGATTACACATTCCTGGAATGCTCCATACTAAAGAATCCTACCTACAGTACAGAGATTAAATAAACTAAGTCCAGGATACTGGAGGAAATTATTGATGTATAAATATAAGCACGGGGCACATACTTCTTAAATCTCCCTTTCTTCACCTCAAACTGGAGTTGTATTTTCATGGTTCCCATATTTCCCTTGTTATTACAATTAACATCTCTTACTTGAATTTATGTTTAAAAACTTCTCGACTGTGTGAGATAAAACTCTGGTCTTGTTGTTCATTTAATTCTGCTCTGTGCTCTGCATAGAAACTATTTACTGTTCTGCTATTTCAGGAAGTTCTTGGGTTTGTTATAGCTGCTTCTGAATGTAATATTAGTATAAATAAAGCACAAGGAAAAAAGTTTTCCTCAGCTAAGGAATAATAAAGCAGGAATAATCTGTCTGTGCCTGTTGTTTTCAGTTATGAAAAGCACATTTAATACATTTCAGTTTTAATTTATTCATGCCTTCAATGTGTTCACTGCACACAAGACCATAAACATTATAAAATACTAGACCAAAAAGCATTAGATAGAACCTAAAATGATCAAAAATATATTTACCCCCTTCTGTGATCTTATTATTTCATGTAAACCACTGTGATTTCACACTGAAATAATTATCATTAGTCCAAGGGTTGCACACACACATATACACGTGCACTTAAGGAAAAAAAAGTGCTACTTTCACGGTATGTTATCTCACCTTTGTGATATCTTAGAGTTGATTATATACACCCATTGTAAAAGAAACAACTTCAATTAACGATGTGAACAATCTTATTTGCATTCTGACAATAATCACAAGCCATAGCTGGGCTTAAATGTTTCTAGCAAAACAGTGTTAAAAACTTGGTTGATTTAACCCATTTTAACACCAGAATTCACTGGTGTGATCAGCTAATTTGTCCACAAAAAGGCTAATTTTGGTGCACTTACTGTACAGGTAAGGTCAAATAGCAATAGAGTTTGGTTTTTGTTTTAATGCAAGGAGTTACCTTGTTCTTATTTGCACACCTGTATTTTACATCTCTATGCATTTGAAGTTCCTGTTTATCCAGTGCTACCTGCCATAGACACTTCTTTTAAAGAATTTTAACAAAACCTTAATTTATCTGCCAGTGACAGTTTGCCTAAGAGCACGTGCCACACACATGCAGGCACACACACATGCTCCTCCCGACAGCAAGGGGTACTGAGAACACCGCAGGTGTTACCTTACCTTTACTATCCTAATCAGAGTTTTCAGTTGGTAGATGTGGAGCTGCAGGTCCATGCGGTCTGTCAGCCAAGTGCATACAACACTCATGGAGCTGGTGTACCATTGCTGCAAGAGAGACACGACTTCTCTAGCAACCACGCCAGGGCTGTGTGCGATGTCCCGACTGACACTGGTGCCCCCAGCACCCCCTCACACCCACCTTTGCCACCTGCCAGCCCGCTCATGGGGATCCACAAACTGACAGGGGAGACAGGCATTTGCTCTTACACAGAATTTCCGTGCATGAGCTTTTAAATGTTAATAACAACAACAATAAACTTATTAGGAGGGTAACGGTCACCAGTAGTGCTGCAAGGTTTTGTAATCTGATTTTGCCATTGATGGCACTTGCCAGCAGTGACGTTTGTTTGGCTCAAGCCATGTTTTAACCTGTTTCCCCACGGTGAGAGCACAGTCATGCCTTTAAGGGTGTCAGTCCCACACTCGGGTTACTTACCGTCTTCAAATTCAATCAAGAAGAGCCACAGGACGAGTCTGGGTCCCTGAGGGTGAACGCAGGGGAGGTTCATGCAGGGCAAGGTTTGGCTGGGGGGAAGGATGCCGGTGTAAGCACCTACAAGTGCCTGCCCAGGCTGTGTGGGAAATGCTCTGGTTTCACCCTCACAATTATGAAAGATGAAAAAGCAGCAAAGAAATCAGCTTGTTTCAAGCTGCTGAACTCACAGGGCCCCTCCAGGGGCTGAAATTGTGCTGCTTGTCTGTGAAAAAGGCTTGCAGCGGTGTGGCAACAGCCTGCCATTCCCGCAGTGCAGGAAGGTTCCGATGGGCTGTGGATCAGTGCCCTGCTCATGCAGGGCTGACATGGCACATCTTATGCCACACAGATGAGCAGCGAGCCCTCAAGAGGAGGAAAAGCGGGGACTGGGGGGTGGGTGGGGAACCACAAAACCTCCCCACGGCGCTCAGCACGAGGAGTAGTTACAAAGCAGGCAAAAACCCATCACACCTTGGTATGCACAGTTCCATCCTTCTTGTGATCTCTCACACGCAGAGATCAAATCCCATACTGCAGACCAGATGCATCTAGAACCAGTTAATTAATCTAGAACCAGTTAAAATACTAAAGAAACCCCACCAGACCAGTTTATGAAAATCCTGATAGAGCACCATCCAAGTTAGTCTGGGATGCAGCTGCCTCCCAATGAGCCTGAAACCTTGCACCAGTCCAACTCAGGTCTTGCTGCCCCCCCCCCCACTGCCCCCTCGGGTTGGGGGTCTCTGACACAGAACATGCCCTTTTCTCGCTGGCTGTGGAAGCTGACAGTGCAGCAGGGGAATGGAGACAACTGAACATTCTGTAATTGCAAAACTGAGGCCAGTGATTTGTTACCGTCCATCCTTTGACACTGGTACCCACAAGCTAGCATGAGGCTCACCAAAGCAAACAAACTAGTCTAAGCTAAACCAGCCCTGCATCACAAAAATGTGTGCTCAACACACATCTCCACACTGTATGGCAGCACACGTGGGAGCTGCATGGGGAAGGGTTTTCCCCCCCAACTCCAATGATGTTCCTCTACTTTAATTTCTACATCACCTCTTTATAAAATGGAGGAAATAAGGAGATAAAGAGTCACCGAAGAAATGGCATGTGGTGACCTCACGCTCAATGCTTACACTTTGTGCAACTTGTGGCAGAGATTCTCCTGACCCTTCATCTCCAGGACGGAAAGCTGGCAAGAGCTTGGATGAGACTAATTGAGACTGGCAAGCAGGAGCTCTCAGTTGTCACCTGAGGTCCTGGCATCAGACTGGGGTTGAACAGTGAGTGAAACAACCTGGGTAGCTGGTGTGGACCTGACAAGCATAGGAGACATGAAGGTCTGGTGGGGCTTCATACCTTCCAATCCCTCAGACTAGTCTGAGAAGTCAGAGCACCCCTGGATATCTCCTAAGGATCCCAGGTACCTTGACCCAGGACAGCCAGTAGCCAGCTGGTGGTGGGGTGGCACAGAGCAACTGCTGTCACTGGAGGATCTGCCTAGGTTCCCGTGAAATGCTGCAGATCCACGCAGGCAAAACAGAAATTGTTAATGTTCGTAACACTGCTTTTCTGCAGTCAGTGCTTAACTGAGTCATGGTCTTGGGTGACATTAGCTGTGTTCCAGGGCTGCGCTGGCACATGGATTCCCAGGTCAGCCAAACACCTCCTTCCCCTTCTGCCACCTCTTCAAATAGGAACCCCCAGAGGAAGGGTGCAAGCGTGTGTTACACATACACACCCTCTCCTTTCCCCCTGCTGCCTCCCATCTTCCACAGAACAATCTGCTGGGTGTTTGTGTCAACTCTACATGAGATGAGAAATCCCTGGCAAGGGCAGGTCCTGCCATTTCTGTCTGTCTCACGCCACACACGCCCATACGGCTGTGTGATCCCAAACAGAAATTACAACCTCTGCCTGGAGGTTATTGGTAAGGTGACTTTGCTGCTGCAAGACCTTCAGAGTAAGCAAAATGAAATGTTTTTCTGTGTTTGTAAAGGGCACTTCAATACTCTGGGTTCTGGGGAGATGCAAACTCCTTGGAACCAAATGTGAATCGCACCCCTCCCCTGTCGAGCACTGGCTGACAAGGGCTCAGCCAGGCGTAGTGCTCAGCTGCATGAAAGGAGCTCTCTTTCTCAAAGCCAACTTACTCCAAAGACTTTCTGCTTTATGAGAAAAAGACAAAGTCTAATTCATTGATCTTGATACACAAAACCGTCACGTCACTTCATAGAGCACACACCAACTGCTGAATTTAAGCCCTGCATATTCATAAAAATAAGTTAGCCCATAAATTAAATGTTCCCTTTAGCTATTGCTAGTGTTGATGTGCTATAAGACACACAAGCCCTCTGATTCATGACTAACCTACCAAAGAAGATAACATTTGCATATGACTATATTATTAAAAAAACAACAACAAAGCCAAATGCTCCTGA
Organism: Eulacestoma nigropectus; assembly: GCA_013397775.1. Taxonomy (NCBI): domain Eukaryota; kingdom Metazoa; phylum Chordata; class Aves; order Passeriformes; genus Eulacestoma; species Eulacestoma nigropectus. Next base: position 459,118 of record VZTE01001673.1, read on the forward strand.
ACAGAAACGTGATCATCTCAGACAAAAGAGAACAGACTGGTCCTGTGGGGACACTGGCCACCTTGCTTTCCTCAAGGGGGTCCACCATTCCCTCAAGGGCAGTGGGGTCCATGCTGGGGACACAGGGTCCCCTTGGGGATCCAGCTCCAGCCTTGTGGCTTCTCCCCAAAGACAAGGTGCAGAGGTCACAGCGCAAATATTCAACTTTGGGGCTTTGCCAAGGGGCTTGAAACACATTTCAGGCACATTTCTGGAGTAGCAGCACAGCTGTGGCATGGGCACACCAAAGTAAATACCATAAATCTATTTTCTGAAAAAAACTCCTCACGTCTGGTTATAAAGAACGAATAGACCTCACTGATGGTCCAGGCCCATGGACAAAACCCCACATATAACTCACTGTAGTACACACACATTCCTGGTGCTGCTGGCATTCCTGTCTCTCACCTAGGGGACAAGTTCTACTCAGTCTGGGGGCACAGGGTGATGACAGGCTGTGAAGCCTGCATCCTCGCGGATGCGTGGTGGGTACCACTCATGCAGGAGGATGTCAGCAGGGAAGGGAGCAGGGCTGTGTCAGAGGCCAAACACAGCCCTATGGCTGCACAGCATGACCCAGCCTCCAGCAGAGGAAATGCAGACACTCTCTGGGTGCTCTCAGAGCCCAGTCACTGCAAGCAGATAGTGTATTTGTACAGACAGGAAGGCAATCCCTCTTTCAGGTTAGTTTTCCTGTTCTCCTGTCTTTCACAGCAACCCTCATTGCTGGGTGCTAGGCTGGGTAGATGAGGTGGGCCATGGGCTGACTGGGATGCACCAGGATGGGTATTAGAGGAGCTGAAGCATTACAAGAGGTGCACTTCCATGGCTGCCCATCCAACACCCCAACCAGCTTGAGCAATAAGCTTCCTTGTTCCCCAGCCCTCTGCCTTTTTTTTTTTTCTGAATGCAAAAACATGATCAATAAGTTCCTGAAATAGCAAGTTTGTCTCTGAATACATAAATTGTAAAAATTGGTATGAATAAATCTGCAAGTAGCACACTGAATGTGGCACATTTCATCAAAACCCAGCCCTGTGCTGGGTTCCTGAGCTTTCCGGGAGGTGGTGTCATTACACATACCCAGGAACATCTGCAAACCCCCATCTTCTTTAGTGTGAGCTGAATGGAAACATGACCTCCTGTTCCTTGCCATGAACCTTGAGTTCACACTCATATTTTACATGTTACAGGAAGCCACAGCTCACCGCAGGGGTGCTGCAAACAGAATCTCGTAAGCCAGATGCAACACTGCTTCTTAAGGCACCTGAAGGAGCTGTATTCTTCATTCAAAAGCTTACATACTACTAGTACCTTAAGGTCACTTCAGCTTTTGTAAAGAGTGGGACAAAACCAGGAATGCTTATAGGGCTGGGTTGTCAGCAGGGTAGCAGAGGGATTACAAGGAACCTGTGACTCTGCCTCTTTCTGCCTTTACTGGTAGTTTTTTTGTGTGTGAACAAGTGCCATACAACAGATTGAGGCTGGTATAAAGGCCTGGGACTGTGCAAGAGCACCCCGCTGAGCCTCAGCTGTGCTTGCAATTAGCAATAGGCATGAAATGATTATTGTTGTGGTGGCTGATGGCAATCTGAAGTGACAAGTTTTATGGGGGAAGTTGTAGTAGTGATGTTCAGCAACTTTCTGCAAACCATTAATCGAAGGCTGCAGCACAGTTTAGTCAAAGCTATTTTATGTCATTCCAAAGGTCTCACAAGGATGCTGAATGAATATTTTTCTGCTCTCAGTGCCTTGGAATGGAGTTTTTCTAGGTCAGGGATTCTTTACTGCCCTATTTAGTGTCAAAAATACCCATTTGCCTCAAATTAGCAGAAAGCTTGTAGTTAAGGGCAAGAGATTAGGCATACAAAATTACTCAGCAGGTGACTGCTGGGTGGATTTGGAGTTGAGAAGTCTTTAAAACTGACTACAAGACATTATATACTTCTGACAAAAGAACATAGTAATCCTACCTGCTTGCTTTAACCACTGTTGTTTGTCTATTATTATGTGCTTTAATGCTCGTAAGAGCAAAACTACTGGTGATACTACTCAATTACCATAGTAACTCTCCCCTATGACCTCTCATTTCAGTACTCCCTTTCCAACCAGAACCAATCCAAGCAGGGCAAATCTATTTAAAACTGTGACACACACTGCACAAAGAGGCTCCGAGTGCTGGCTGGCTCACTCTCTTTGTCTGGGACATGGGCTTGTTTTGAAATGCTGAAAGGCAGCTTTGAAATGAACCCTGGAATTTAAGGTGTTTCAAAGATGAGGGACTGGATGGTGGGCAGATGCCTCAGCAGCATCCCTGAGCCAGCCATCACAAAGCAAGGGGACCACAGAGGTGGGAAGGGAGAGAGGAAGAGGCTGACTGAGTCTTATTTCCCAAAGGAAAACTGAACCTGCTTTCAGGCAACAGCTCAAAGTGATTTGATCAGCCAGGAAAAAAAAAAAAGATAAAATTACCAACTCTTTGTTTCTGGCATTTGCATCCCTGTCCAATGGGCCAGCTCAGCTGGTGGAAGGCACAGTGGGGGTGTGCTGATTTACAACTACTGACAGTAGGTGACAGCTGACAAAGTCGTGTCCATCCCAGTCCTGGGTGGCCCTAAGATCAAACTGGGTATTCGGCGTTGTCACATGTATTTATGGCAGCCACCTCCTCTGAGCGGGTGTCTCCACAGGGAAGGCAGGGATGCAGCCACAGCAGCATAGGGACATGCTGTATGGGGACCAGCCTTGTGCACACAGCTGCCAGTGTTGGAGGAGGACTTGCTTGGAGAGTGGGAGCAGGAACTCTTCAGGAGCAGCCTGCCAGCCCCAGGCACCGCGTTCCTTCCTTCGCTCCCAGTGTGCCCAGTAGCACAGCCAGGTCTGTACACCAGAACTGGCTGCAGCCCTGCAACTCAAAGCCCAGATTGCCCAATGGCAGTCATGGAAAGATCATTCTTGTCCCTTCAGTCTTCTGTGGCTACCAAAGTGTTCCTCTCCACTTTTCCTCAATGTTTCTTTAGCTGTTGGTCCCAGGCAGTCATTGCTGTTCCAACAACTTCGTAAAGATCGCAAGCCTGATGCACAGGGTCTCACAGCCAATGCAGTTCCTACTCCTGTCTATCAGAAATAAAGAGATGTTCCCAGCATGAACGTACACAGCAGCTTATGCAATCCCTTTTCCAAAGGCCAGCTCTGCTGGGTTGCTGGATGTGGATAAGGGCAGTGGCGGGCTGGAGCGTGACTCTTGCCCTGCTCCCAACCAGTGTTAGCAAGATCTCAGCCACGCTGCCAGAGCTGAGCCCAGCTGTTTTTCAGGCTGTTCTGGAAATCCTGGTTTTGTCTTGCTGCAGAAGATGTTCCATTGGTTGGGAGAGTGAGGATAGAGCAGGGACAGGGCCTTAGTGACAAAAGTGTGTCTGAAATGCTTGAGTTAAGATATGTGGCAGTGGCCCTGGAGGAGGAGGTGGCAGAGCCGATGTGGGTGAAGAGCCACAGGCACTCAGGCACAAACATCCTTCTGGTCCCCAGTGTTGATGAGGAGACTGAGATGGAACTTCTGCCACACAATGAAGAAGGAAGAGCCACGTCTCTCCCCTGCAAGCACATGTTTTCTAGATGGCAAGCAGAGACCTGTCCACGCAACAAACCCCACCCCGTCTGTTCAACAGCCTTCTTTGCCACTACTCAACAAAATCCATACTGTGCTCTGGGTATTACTCCACAGAGCCCTGCTGATGGGCTCCCCTGCCCTGCCCTTCCCTGGGGACCAAAGAGCCACCCCAAGGCAGCTCAGCATTTGGAGCCACAAAACCTCCTCCAGCACAGGGGGCCAAACCTGTAGTGGGCTCAGGGCTGAACCCCCAGGCAAAGAGCATCTGTCTCGGTCGTGTCCTGGCCACAGCCATGGGTGGCACCAATAATGACCCAGTGACTCTTTCGATTTACACCTGCCAAGGATTTGGACCATTCCCCCAAGCCAGGCAGGGGACAAGGCTCAGGGCATTGAGAGTGACGTTGCTGTGAGTACCCGGGTTTACCAGAAGCAGAGAAATTGGTGTGACATTGCCCACGTTACAGAAATAAGTTTAGCGGCTGCAGCTCTCGGAGTACACAGCTAACCATAAAATAAGCAATGAGTTAATATTGCAGGCATTGATCAGCTAGTCTTACAATTAATGCTTCCAATAAGTAAAAAAAGCTCCCCTTTTATTCAACAGAATAAGAAATTAAACACTTGTGGGCTCATTCTAAAGAATGAATGAAATTGAATAAGCTACCTAGCACTTGAGATTCCCAGCAAGTGCTTGAATAGAGCAAACCTCCTGAGTTGAATGGATTGCCTTTTGGGACCAATTTGTCTCTTTTCACTCTTTATTCCTCCTTTTTTGCTGACAGATGTACAAAGGCGGAACTGCGCTGTGCAGCTTAGCTACATGCACCCACAGCAGCTGTCACTTTTGTCGAGCAAGTTAATCAAGCAAATGCCACCATATCCCACTTTCTATAAGGAACAACATGTTATAGACAGTAGTCTTGGGAGACGGGGAGGGAGGGAGAGAGACTTTATTTTAACTTTGAGTAGCTGGTATTTTTTTTTCCCCTCTGTGTGTAAAAAAAAAAAAAAAAAAGAAGAAAAAA